>CALYDF020003202.1:0-10891 GCA_944474145.2 Dicrocoelium dendriticum
CCGCCTTCTCCACGACAAATCAGGATACTTAGTTCCCTAGTACCCGCTACACGGTCTCCGTACGGTTAGTACACATAGGGTTCCCGCTACAACAATGGCGCTTTCGTTACTTTGCCTGCTCTAGGCCTTACCTCCCAGCACGAATTTAGCCTTCTCATGTCGCAGCGAATTTCCTATATAGACGCTGAAGCCTAAGTACCCTTTGCGCGACATATTATTATCTCCGAGTCTCCCGGCTCCCGGCTCCATCCTAGGCTCTTTACTACTAAGTGTGCTCTAGCCTCCAACTACCAGGACGTAAGGCTCTGCGTGAGCATCACCATAATTGCTTTTATGGGATGCTTGCTTACCACACCATTGCCACATCATCACAGTAATATTGGAACTTACCTGCTTCCGGCTGTGTTGCCGGCTCTGTTAATCCTTTGCATGTTCTAGGTCTTATCTCTTAGCATAGATAATTACTCTGCACCTCGGAGCGCTTTGGCTACATTTATTCTGATGCTTAAATACCAAATGCTCGCCGTATGGCCGCTGTACTTAAGGTGCAAAATGGCTTCCAACTCTATCCTTGGCTCCTTCACTACTTAGACCGTTCTAGTCCTCACCTCCTAGTATGTCTTACTTAGCTGCGTGTTGCTGCGATTTAGCTGTACACAACCCGATGTCTAATTACCAAGTATTTGCTAAATTGTCTCTGTACCGTTAATACATACCAGTGTTCAGCTCCACTACTTGGTCTTTCACTACTTTGCCGGTCTATGCCTTACGTCCTAGCATTACTTCATCCACTACGCTCTGCAGCGATGTAGCTTTATTTATGCTAATACTTAAATACCATCCACTTGAGACATTAACACTACCCTTTAGTTACCTACTGACTTCCGGATCGCCATAGACATTTTCATCACATTATGCTCTATAAAGAATTAATTGCTAGTATTCGAATCCCAGAATGTTAGGAGGACTTAGCACGTTGCCACTGCAG
The DNA here is from genome assembly GCA_944474145.2 of Dicrocoelium dendriticum. Classification (NCBI taxonomy): domain Eukaryota; kingdom Metazoa; phylum Platyhelminthes; class Trematoda; order Plagiorchiida; family Dicrocoeliidae; genus Dicrocoelium; species Dicrocoelium dendriticum. The sequence goes on from CALYDF020003202.1 coordinate 989, forward strand.
CACTGTTCGTCTAGGTAAAAGGACAGTTAATTACCAAATACTCGCCGAATAGCCTCTGTACCTTTAATCGGTACCGGCTTTCAGCGCCGTCACTCCATCTTTCACTGCTTAGCCTGTTCTAGGCCTCGCTTTCTAGGGTGGCTTACTTCGTGCGTCGCAGAGCTTTAGCCTCACATATCCTGTTGCCTTATTATTATTTACTATGTTTTCATGGTCGATGTACTTTCTTTACATACCGGTTTTCGTCTTCACCGCCGGCTCTTACGCTACCTGCTCCTTTCTAAGCGTTACTTCCTAACATAAAAATAACTAAAATGTTCTTGCATACTCGAAAACTCAATCACCACTCATCGTGTGTTCTCTCTACTTTTGCTAGATAGAGGCTTGAGACTCCATTAATGCTCTTTTCACTACTTAGATTGTTACAGACCTTACTTCTTTGCAGGGTTCATACTTTGAGCGTCACATCGCTTGTGCTTCACGTCCCTTGATGCCTAAGTACCAATTCCTTGCCTTATGGTTGCAATACATTTTGGCATACTGGCATCCCGCTGCATTCCTGGCACTTACACTATTCAGCTTGTAGTCACTTAACCAATATAAATTAGGTATATTTCTAAACCTCTGAAAAAACTGTTCCCGCAAGTGACCAAATCAATTTGTACAGAAGTTCCATGCTTTTACATGAATAAAACAAATATTAAGCTTATTTCTTCCTAAGATGCGAAAACGAGTTTTAACACAGTGTTTGATAATTTTAACATTTTAGCATTGTCGAGCATTCCGTAGATATTCATGCATAGTCCATTTGTCAGTTTCCTTGCGGTTGCGTGTTATTCCTTGGAAATTATAACTCAGTGACGTATTTACAACTTCTTTATTATAGAAAAGACCAAAGCCCTCAAGCTATCCTCTTGAGGTTATTTATTCCACATGCAACGGAATATTTCTATACATTCAGATGTGCCAGTTTTTCATGCGCTCTTGAAAGGGAGAAGAGAAAGTTGGCATTAAAATCTGTGAGGAAAGGTTTAAAAACTTCTATGACAGTAAATAAAACAATAAATTACCTCATAAATGGCAGACATAATAAAGCCGAGCAAAAGCTGTTACATTTGAACGAAAGAACACATATAAGTTTTCTCATTTAATAAATAGCCCTAAGCACTAAAACCCAGAAATAATAGTAGAAAATAAAAAATTAATTGCTTAGCGTAATTATACAAAGCAATGGGAAACACGATGGTTAGATATGGAAAAGTTTGGTTACTTAAGATTATAAAAGAAAAATGACTGCAAAATTCGCTGTTGTTTGCAAGATATTTGGTGATTACTTATAGCGCCGTTACGTTTCCTAGCTACAAATAGCGTACTTGCTTCGGCACCAAATGCAGCATAAGAAGAAAGAGAAGAATGTACATGTTATCGTTATCACTACCAACTTGGGCAGTGTACGTTAAAAGTGGAACCTAATTAAAGAGCACCGGTTTTAATCAGGCGCAACCTGGTCGGCCCAAAATCAAGTTTCTTAGCTTATAGGATAATGAACAAAATATGAATGGATACAACACACAGAAACTTTCAGATGCCTCAAAATAAGGTTATATACCCGTTCGTGATTTCGGTTTGCTGAAATTAGTACTTGGTCGGAAAGCCGCATGCTAAGTTTTCTCATGCATACCGATGGTTGCAAAGCACTGTTAAACTAGGAACCACAAATTTTATAATGCTTGGTTGCTGCAAATGTAGTTGCGGTAGTACAAACAACAGAGCAATGTGCGTTGTTCTAGGCGGCTTATGATCCGTCCAGCTCATATCGGCCTATGAATGCTGAATAATCCAAAGATAGATAGTGTATAATATATCATTTTATGCACTGTATAAATAACCACAGATGTACGCCTATCCCTGCTCATACCTTACAGAGGTCTATCGCTAAGCCTAAGGAACTGAAAACGAGAAATATCGACGAAATGCTAAGAGGCGCTTAATCGATGGCGGTTTGTACGTGTGGGGTTTCAGCCACTAAAGGTGAGAGCTGGAGTTTACAACGGAGGATTATTGTGCCTTGTATGTATGCGTACAATATTGTTGACTTCTTTGACCTATTGGTGGCTTTTCCCTCCTGTTTAACAGATCCGGTTTAGTTATTCTTAATGTTAGCCAAACCAACGGCATGGGATTAGGCTTCGGCATCACATCAAATATCACCAGAGATTTATCTGGTCAGTGCTGTGCCAGAACGTCAGGCCAAATGAATTAATGTTACATGTCAGCAGTAAACTATATGCTAAAGTAAGAGCTGGTTGGTCAATCACCATGACACACATCAACTGGGTCATCAGTGACATGCAAGAGAGCAATTTCGCACATCCGGCCAAGGTAAGACATGGTGATAGCCAAAAGGTTGTGAAAGTTCAGCTAGCAAATGTAACGAGCTACTCTGACGCTAAACTAGTTTGCTTGCCAGTCTAATGGAAGGCAATATAATGGGTATTAAGAAGTTCGCCTGTACCGGGAGCCCGGAGCGATTCGAGAAGACAGATCGAGTTGCAGGGAAAATTTTATTTGTACAGTAAAAGATACCCTGTTATCTAGCTATAAAGAAACGATACCCTGGACGCTCTAGTTAAGGAAACGGAGCAAGCACAGCACACAGGGCAATCGCGAGTGGCAACCAAAACCAGCGCCAAGCAACATGGCGATGAGCAAGGCAAGGATTCGAACTCAGCAATCAGTTCAACAAACCACACCTAGGTGTACAATGAAATAATTAAAAAAACCCATAGTATGATCCGAAGCCACGGTAAGCAAACATACGTTTCGATTATCCATCTTCAGGCTTATACAATTATATGCAAACTCAAAATCAAAATGTAGACTAGTGGAGCAAGTTAATTGGATGCTAACGGCGCTGTCTGTTAAGCCACGACAATCGATAGCGTGTGGCCTCGTGGGTTAGAGATCACCGGCCGTTTGGGCCAGGGCAGTTCCAAACCTTTAGTTAGCTTCTTCTGAAAACGTAGCTCCGGTTCATACAGCCCGATCGCAATTGCTTCAGCTGCTTCTAGTAATCGCCTACGAACGCAGTTCGAGCGGCGCTTTGGGGCCTGATAGATTAGTTTGAATGAATCTGTTAACTTTGTCACGTGCCCTGTGTCAGCTAGGTGCGCGGCTGTTGATGAGTTTGCTGTATTTCCACTTCTGTTTTTAAGCCCGACCGGGTGGTGTTCCTTCATTCTCTAGGATAGACGCCGTGTCGTACGACCAATGCATTCCGCTCCACAGGAGCATGAAAATGAGTAGATACATATTGAGTTGGTGTGGACAGGCCTCTTATCCTTTGAGTTTAGTCTCACCATTGAAAAGCCAGTGAATTGGATTTGCATCTGCGCTGCTGGATAGGTGAGTCTGAGTGCAAACGATAGTCGACGAGTGAGAAGTTTCTACGCGACCTTGCCATTCTATGGCAGCTGTAGGAAGATTGGCTTAAGTTCTACTGTCAAAACTACAGGCTTTTTCTTCTTATGTTTCATGTTGGCTCTGATGAAGCTTTCCGGATAGCCATTCTCCCTTAGCACTAAGCAAATGCACTCTAGTTCTTACGCAAGCGTGGCATTCGAGCTGATACGTTCAGCTCTTCTCACTAAGGTATTTATCAAGTTCCGTTTAAACCTAAGTATCACAAAGCTGTAGAAGTATATGTATTGCCCATTCCACGTACTTTACCTATAGACACAGCGCTGTAACACACCCTCATCCAGTCTTTTCAGTCGATCGAGGAAATGAAAGTGACTGTTTTCCTCCACTTCGCTGGTGAACTTTATTGCTGGATGGCTTTGGTTGAAAGTATTTGTTAGTTCATCGATACTTCGAGACGACTGAAGCAAGACAAAAATGCCGTCCACGCAACGGCAATATAAATCGAGACTTGAGATCGTTGGCTTTAGCTTTCCCTGTTCCAGCATGCCCATGAAGACGTCGGCTAGGAACGGTCCCAGTGGGGAACCCATCGGTACCTCATCACACTGCCGGTATAATTTGCCATTGAATAGAAACTGAACATTGAACATGCATCTGAGCAATAGTTCCTTTAGGATCACCGTTGGTGTGCCAACCTTAATATGGTTTGTGTCAACATACTGGGCGATGCAGTTTATGATCTCAACCAATGGTACGATGATGAAGTGTGAAGTAACGTCGACTGAGCACATGTTTAGATCTGAAGCCTTTACGTCAAGCACGATATCCACAAACTCAAAACTATCCTTCACACTATGCACAACAATACGCTTTCGAATAGGTGTAGGGATCAAAACCAGCCACCGAGCAATCGCGTGATATCGGGAGTTTTTCATATCCAAGAGGGGACGAAGGGGGACGTTAGGCTTGAGAGTTTTTGGTAGTCCATATAGCCTTAGAGTAACAGTTTCTACCGGCCAAAGTTGTCCATAAGTGGCTTTGTTGATGTAACCGTCCATTCGAAGCTGTTTAAGACAGTAACAAAGTTGCGTTTCAATCTGTTTTGTTTTTGTCTTTCTCACCTATGGCCCTCAGAAAGTTTGTTTCATCTGCGAGCATTTCTTTCATTTTGAGCAAGTAATCCACTCTGTTCATGATAACAATACCCGCGCCCTTATCTGGCCGAGTGAGTAAGACTTCATCATCCCCAACCTGGCGGTTAAGAGCTTCAAGGGTGTTCTTGTTTTACCGGAGTGTTATATACTATCCTCGCACATCGGTACTGGTACCATGCATGTACTAGAAATGATTTAAACTCTTCCACATGCATTTCAGAACAAGGAATCAGCTGAGAGGTCTGTGTGCACACGTTTTCAAGCTGGGCCTCTACTGCTAGTCTATTATCCTTCCCAGCAGGAATACAGAATTTAGGGCCTAATGATAAGATCTATATTGTAACACGATCAAGCGTCAGGCATGACAAGTTTTGAACATACCTTTGTGGTTCGGCCGGAAAAGATGTTGAGGGCTTCTCCTTTTTCAACGTGTTTGTGGGCTGATGACGCAATCTTGATCCTTGTTTTGTGATTATTCCTTAATGGTTTCCTCTAGCTCCCATCGGTCTCTGGTTGGGAGACTATCCAGTGTGCTACACGACTGAGTCAGGGCACGTTTGAATTTTACACAGGCAAACCGGGGAATCTCCAGACTGCTACATAGCCCTCTCCCAGAAGGGACTGTGTAAGCAGTCCTTCGATCTACGTGAGGACTGTCCGTCGCGGGCCAGCCGTCTGCGAGACCAGGTTGTGCAACCCGATGCAGCTGCTGGGGGAGAACCATGCAATCGGACCCTAGCGGGCTCCCACCCGTGTCCTCCCTACGTAGTCGAAACGGTAAGATACTGTTTGTGGGAGGAAAGTTAGTAAAGTTCACGTAGGCGATTGAGCAGGAAGTTCGTTCCACTTCTAATGGACGTCCGGGAATTCAGCGAAAAGTGAAACCGAGGTGCAACCGACCAACGATGTATATGGAAAGCAAAATAAAAAGCTGCATAAATGCATAGCAATACACAAAAGAATGCAAACAGAAAAACGTGCAAAGCTGTTTTTGGGTTTTCAAAAGGTTTTGCTCTATTTTGGTAGTTTCAAAACGTTTTGGTCTTTTTTGTTGGATTTTCAAAAACGTTTGGTAAGAGCAGAAAGTTCCACAGGTACGTTCTATGTAAAATAGTGAGTGCGAACGAAGTCCGGTAAACGAACTGGAGGTTTGAGCTTCCTACCGCGTCGATTGATAGTAGGGAGAGTAGGAGTGCTGCCAGTTGAGGTTTTCGGTTCTGCTGGACCGGACTGTCCCGTCTTAGGTTGCGGTGCGATCTGGGATGGCGCAGGCTGCGAAGGTGCATGCTGCACCGAAGAGTCAGACTTGTCGAGGAATGCTGGCTTGAGTCGATCGACGTTGATCGCCTGAGTCTTACCATTGTCGTTAATGGTAAACGGTTTGTCGCTTCTGTGTGCGTCACGGTACGGACCAGAGTAAAGAAGTTGAAGTGGCCGGCGTACACTGTCAGTGCGAACGAACAAATGCGTAAAAGCAGCAAGCCGTTCGTTTACATTTGTACGCAAGCTCTGTACTCTGGGTTGCACAAGCTGAAGCTGTCGCAGGTGATGAGATAGGCGAGCTGCGTAGTCGCCATAGTCGAAGGTTGTTGGCGCTTTTGGTGAGAAGAGTTCACCAGGTAAGCGTTGTGTGCATTCAAAGACTATCGACAATGAAGTGGCGTGCAAATCCGCTTTAATGGTGTTTCTTATGCCTAAGAGAACGAGCGGAAGTGCTTCGTGCCAGGATGCGCTAGATTGGACACAGTGTGAGGCATTAAGTTGTCTTTCTACCATCCTATTAGCTGCGGGGTGGTATGCAGTGTTTCGGTTATGTTTGCAACCAAGAAGGTTGAGCAGTTTGCTGAAGGTTCCAGCAAAGTGTGATCCTCTGTCAGTGATGACTACGCTTGAGCTACCAACTTGAGCTACCCAGCGTTCTAGGATAGTTTGCGCAACTGTCTCAGATGAGCAGTTGACTATCGGAATCCCCCTGGCTAACGGGTGAATCGGTCGACACAAGTGAGAAGGTACACGTAGCCTTTGCATGGTGGCAAAGGTCCGACCAGGTTGACATGGAGGTGTGCAAAACGAGTGTCCAGAGCGGGAAAGACGCCAAGTAGGTTTTTGATGTGTCCTTATACCTTGGCGCGCTGACACTCTTAGCATGCGCGTGCCCAAATGCGGACGTCTCGATTGACGTTGGGCCATACGAAGCGTTCGATTACGAGCTTCTGCGAAGCACCTATGCTGGGATGAGACAGGTTGTGTACAGCGTTGAAAACTAATCGACGCATCGAAGTAGGAACTATGGGTCGGGGAGAATTTTGTGAGACGTCACAAAGAATGGTCAAATCAGGTGAAGCTGGTGGAACTTGGCGTAGTTTCAACGAGGTGTTGCGTCGTAGCTTGTCTATGTCGAGATCAGCTTGTTTTGCAGCAGCCATAGCGGTTAGATCAATGTTGGTGCCAGGCGACAAGCTGATCTGCTGAATGCGTGAAAGCTCATCCGCGACGGATTTGAGTGCACCTGTGACATGTTGTACATCTGTCGTAAACGGAGACGTAGTCTAAGTGTCTAGTTTCCAGCTGAGATTACTTGTCCGCTGAGCCATTGGTTGCGTAGATCAATGGCTTGTGGTCAGTGAAGACTGTAAAATGTCGACGCTCGAACTAGTGACGGAAATGTCTGATACATAGGTAAATAGCTAACAGTTCACTACCGAAGGTGGTGTAACGCTATTCGGCAGGTTGTAACGGCTTCGAGAAGAAACCTAGAGGTATCCGTCTACGGTCCATGAGTTGTTGAAGAATTGGACCGAAGGCAGTGTCGGATGTGTCAGTCGGCAGGGAGAGTTGTGCAGATGTGTCTGGATGGGCGACAAGCTCTGTGTTGGAGAGAGCGCCTTTGAGCTTCTCAAAAGACAATTTGGAGCCGTCTGCAAAGTAAAAAGACCGTTGTTTACTGCAGAGCAAGCCAGTCAATAGTTGAACAATGCCCGCGCAGTTAGGCATAAAGCGTCGATAATAGTTAACCTTTTCCGAAGGATCATTCACACATCACGGACGTCATCTGATTCAAAGCGTTCCATTGATTCCACCTTTGATGGCAAACACAACGAACAAAAGCACACACAGTCACATCTACCTACTCATACAACATGTCCCCTTCTAAATACACTGTTAAACATAGTTTTACATCTCAACACACACAAATTCCCATGCTATTGGTCAAAATGTACTAATTTGTGCAATTGCTGACCATACATGTTTGTAATACCATGATCACGCCCTTGAGGTTGTGCCTCGCAGTGACGAGAATAAACCATTTATTTATTTATTTATTTAGATCAATGAATCGGCGTAATTGTTTGAAGGAACTAGGAGCAAGATAGTTCTTCAGTGCCTGGACTTTGTCTGGTAGAGCTTCGGTACCAGAGGCGGATATGCGGTGGCCAAGAAAGTCGATGGAAATTTAGCCAGGCTCGAAGTTATCGGGGTTGACGGTAACCCCATGCTGTGTTAAGCGTTGAAAGAGAGCGTCGAGGTGATGGAGATGTTCCTCATCAGAAGAGCTAGCAATGAGAATGTCATCTAGATAAGGATATACGCCTTCTAGTCACCGCGCTGAAGAGTTTGGGCAGCGTTGCTGAGGCCGAAAGGCATTCTGAGTTACCCGAATAGGCGGAATGGCGTGATGCCTGTTGTTTTAGTAATGTCGTCTGGCACGACAGGTATCTAATGGTAGGCGCGAACTAGGTCGACATTGCTAAAGATAGACTTACCAGCGACAGCTGAGGTTAAGTCGTGCGTATGTGGAATGGGATATTTGTCCGGGACGGCAACTTTGCTGAGTGAACTGTAGTCACCCCAGGGGCGCCAGTCACCGGATTTCTTCGGCACCCTGTGTGATGGTGATGCCCATGGACTTGTGGACGGGCGCATGATTCCCAATTCAACCATTTGCTCCAATTCCGCCTTAGCAGCTTTGAGCTTGTCCGGGGTTAGTCTGCGAGGGCGGATCGAAACAGGTGGGCCCTTAGTGCATATGTGATGAAAGCCGTTTGACGTCATAGGAGGTAAGTCGTTTAGGACGCGAACGAGTTTAGGATGTTTGTTGAAAAGTTCTAGAAAAGGTAGTGAAGCTTGAGGTAGGACACAAATGGGTGTGCTAGCAGCCACGTTGGCGCTAGTCCCGATAATACTGAGCTGTGTCCTAGAGTCGATAAGCTTCTTCGTTTTAGCGTCAACGATGAGGTCGAAGCGTTGAAGAAAGTCTATGCCCATGATAGCGAAAGGCACGGCAGCGATTATGAAGGGCAAGCAAAAGGTTTGCCGGAGGCCTGAATGGAGCGTTAGCAACTTTTCGCCGAAAGTTGCTGTTGGTGTGCAATTAACGACACGCAGCTTGGTCAACGATGGTGAGACGACCTCATCTGGGCCAGGGGGTATAACGCTAACTTCAGCTCCAGTGTCGATTAGAAACTCGATGCCGGAAGTTAAATCCCTAAGGCGGATGAGGCGACTTTGGTGTTGTCCGGTCGCGTCCGTCGCCGTTACGGACCGGCTGAGAAGTTTCCCTGCTTCTCGGCGAAGTTACAAGGCTTTACACATTTATGAGCCGCGGTACCATGGCGCTGGTGGTACCAACAGCTAGCCTGCCTGTTGCTAGACTTAGAACGTTTGAAAGGCGATTTTGTGCGGCTATGACGACGAGGGTTCATAGTAAGCTGTTGCACCTGGCGACTAAGTGTCGCAACTTGTGCTTGCAGGGCTTCTATAGTTGACTGTAAGCCAGTGACAGAAGTGCCCTGGGACGCAACGGCATTGATCTTGCTGGCGTCGGCTTGTGGCTGTGATCGCTAAATCGCTTGATCCGCTAAATCTGCTAGTTGAGTGAGCGAAACGGAGCTCACTTTAGCGAGAATCGCTTGCGTGTTTTCCGGTAGCCACTATAGCCATAGTTCGTGAAGTAACATCTCGTCCATGGTTGAGGAAACAAAAAGTTACTGCATCTCTCGTAGCAGGGTTGAGGGCAATTTGTCGCCCAGCTGCAAATCCCTGAAAAGCTGCTGCAGGCGAACTTTCTCAGAGGGCATAACACGCTTAATCGTGGCCTCCTTGAGAGCCTCATAGCGGTTTTCGGTCAGTGGAATGATGACGTCACGAACCTGCATTGATATCTCCTTGGGGAGATTGGACAGGAGGTTAAAATACTTCACGTAGCCGGAAGTGATCCTGTGATTGTAAAACTCTGCCTCAAGGTGATTGTACCACAAAAGAAGATCCATGTCCTAAAATGATGGTACAGAGCGAGATACAACGCTAAGCAGAGACTCTACCTTAG
>CALYDF020003205.1:0-37201 GCA_944474145.2 Dicrocoelium dendriticum
ATGCAAAATGGAAATACCTTCTGTTCGAATCAACTCAACCACAGTAGTTAGGTTAGTTCCATACTTATCACACTTAGAGTTTCCTGCCTGCCACAATCTAAGCGAGCTGAACTAGGTCTCTTGCTCTTACGGAGCACTGTTCGGAGATGTGTCTCACCAAGTTCAACTTGAAGCAGATCATCGGAATAAGAACAACTTTAACCTACATTTAGCCATACCAAAACAATTTAACAGCATTCTCGATACCGTTATCAGATGGAATGGAAGTACAAACCTATGAATCATAGTTCTAAAGGGAACAATGACTCAGCTCTCTAGCTATTTTAGATTAATTTCTCACCGGTAGGATACTGCGAAAGTACGGTCTAATTAACTGACTAGTAGGCGTATTATTGAGTTCTAGAATCCATACTAACACAGTAGCTGTAGATATTGAGACTTGTTTCATCAAGTAAAACTAGTGCCAAATGACAGACATCGCCTGCGATTTTTTATGACGTGTTTTACGCACAATTGCACAAAATTCTGAAAGTTTTTCGCCTGAACTTTCACCCGTTTCGGAATAAAACCGTCTTCGTGCTATGATTCGTTTGCTGTCAGGAAAACTATTGCACATTGCAAAGACGAGTATTGCTAGTCGGCTTTGTCAGTGCTACCGTAACATTTATGTGACGACTGTTCACCTGCAGTACTCGATAGTAAACCACAAATCTTATTAAAATTTTTCGTAAAATTTTATCTAAAGGAGGGTTTCGCTTTGCTAAATGAAGTGTAACGGCCACCTAACCATACAAGAAACGGCGTTAGATGCAGTTTCAACCAAATCCATTCAGTTACCTTTACAGTGAAATCATGTCTATCCCACCTTGGGACTGAACTTGAACCTGCTCGATGACTGCACAAAATTTGGCAAAATCCCAAGGGGATTGATCTTGAAGATCGGTTTTGTTCCTCTTTGTGTCAAGTTACGATCGCTTACGTCTGGTTGCTTCTGCGCTACTTCAAGTACAACGGCTGCTACATATATATGTTCGGAGAAGAACGGGTGGAGACACTTGTGGCGACCAACCAGAACGAATCGAGTGGTATCGCTTCTTAGATGATGCTTCTTCATTGGAACAATTAAAGATTCCATGACGCATCAAACGGGAAACCGCTATTGAGGGAGATATAAATTTGCATTGTTTGTTAGATGCTTTAAAATTACGGAGCGATAGTGTACGTAGCATCGTTAACTGAGATAAACGAATTTAAACTTATATCTTTATGGGACAGTCCCGCTCATCACAAATAACAAAATCTATGTTTCGGATTAACGCCAAGATGATGTCCCAGTATACACCTTGTACGACCAGCAGTTTTGCGATATTCGTAGCTAACCGACTTTCCGAGATGTACTAGTTTTCTGAGCGACACAGTAGAGGTACTTTTATACATCATAGAACCCGGCTGTTCTAGCCCCTGAAGGCTTTCAAGGCATTGGTGTAGACTGTGTGAAGTAATGGCTAGAGGGACTCTGATTTTAATGCTCGATTCACCTCGGTGGTTCAAATCTCCTGTTCTTTTGAAGCATCTACCGGGAGAGTGTATAGGTAAGGAAGACGGTCGGGTCTATGATACTGTATCGAGGAAGACGTGGTTAGAAATTTTCTCATACTGTGGCAGCTTTACTATTTTCAAACAAGGTGTGAGGTACTTGATACAAAATCCGTTAGACTTCCGCATGACCCAATAGAAGGGCGGTTGACCTTATGCAAATTTAAAGAAGTAGAAGCTGAAGCATTGCCCGAAGTTCAACAAGCCTCGTTGCAAGTAAGAATTAAACCTCGAAAGAAATTCAACTGAAAGAGTAGTTACGTGGCTTAAGGTTTCCGATATTTAACTATAACAGCTCTGTTCACGCTTTCGTGACGATCTTCTAATAGTTGTTGGAAGACTGAATTGGGCCCCAGGGTCACTGGACACCAAACCTCTGATCCTCTTCCTATTCTGTCGTCTTGTGCGTAATTATTACAGGTATGTTGGTCCTTCTCATGTACACTTTGAGCTGCGCCATCGTTACTGATTAATTTACCGTGCCTCTGCAGACGGTAAGACTCTGGAAGGGTTCCCGCATCGTAGGTTTTGGTACTCTAGGCTATGTGAACATCAGATGAGACCTTCGAACAAGGGCTGTTCTTTTTTAATTCGACCGGAATACTCGGTGACCGCGTTGACTACTTCGGGCCTTGGTTAGTCCAACTAAGGCGGAGAACGGAAGAACGCGATGGATGTTTATCTCCGTACCTTTCTGTTAGGGCAGTTCATATTGAAAAGACCAATGCCTTGGATGAAGACTCATTCTAGTGCGCCTTCTCGCGCTTTGTTTCGCAGTGCGGTGTTAGGTTAAGGCTTGACAGGGATTAGAGGTTACATTTTCATGGAGCAAAAACTGAGTAGAAAATTCTAATTCAGCAAAGAAATAAAACTTAATTACAAGGGTCACTAAACTAATGAAACTGTTGATGGATAGTCGTTTCAACGTTTGGTAGTTATCGTGGAAGTATTTGGGAACATCTTGTCTGATCTATACAAACCATAGTTCTAGTGTTGCTAAGCGAACAGCTCGTCAATGATGTAGTATTTTAGCCAAAGATGGTTGGAATCCCGCGGATTCAGTCGGTGACGTTTACCACCTTATTCTGCTTTATCAGATGAAATCGGGACCATAACGCAAAGATGACCATTGAGCTTGACAGCTGACAGGTCTCTGGAGATGGCGCAGCCGGACTTGTCGAACAGGTTTACAAGAGACTGGTGACGTGTTCAGCGGTTGTCCGACGCGTATTGGTGTAGTTAGCTGAAGTCTCAACTGCATACGTCGCAGCCGCAACAAAGGTGACACGAACAAAGAGCTTATTAACTTTTGGCGACTTAGTCCTTGTAGCTTACTTAAGCACCGCAATGGTTCTGTGACCCTGGGGCACTATGCAGGAAACATAAACGGAACGCCATTGGCTTTTTTGAAAAGTTAGTAACCGCAATAATAAAGTAAGATTTTGTGGGATGTGGGACAAGTTAGCTTACTGGAAGATGATTTCAACGAAGTTTTAATAAAGCATGCATATGACACTGTCGGGGAGTAAATTCCAAAAGCAAGAGGGCCAACCACTATACTGACAGTTATAAAAAATCTATTTATCCCTAGCTTTCTGACTCACCAGACTACATCGAGGTTTTCAAATCGATTACTGTTTGTTCGAGAGTTGTGAACCAGTTTTAGTCACTTCCTTGCGAGTCATTTCACCTAGTTGTAACTCGGTTGCATTACAGTGTCATCTTTCGTAATTAACTTATCAGTGTAGAACCACGGTTTTTTTATAAGTTATACCCCCACTGTTGCTGTCCAGACTGTTACATTCCGCTTAGCAGATGTAACGGAAGATAACCGTTGCACGATCGCTGCGGCCTAGCCGCGCCCTTGTGGTTGTGGTACTGACCGTTATTTTCAATTTGATGGCTTTTAAATTGGCCGTCGCTTTTCTGCCGAATCTCACTTTTACGCTGTTTACAGAAGCCAAGTCAATAATTTGCTTTACACACCCATAAAGCGTGAATATTCAGCTCTAACACAAAGGGCACAGACACGGATAAGTAATGAAAACGAATGGTACATGAGCAGAGATATTAAAACCGCAATCTTTACCAAAACCTGACAGATCATCTATTAGTGGATTAATATACAAACCAGTTCCTGAATGACTGCATTATTTTCATTCAAAAACGGACGAGCAAGGAAATACTGATGTACTATAGGCTTTTCTGCAGGCGTAGATATTTTTGTAACTCTGCCCGGTCGAAGAGGCTGAAACGTATTCGGAGAACGCTTTTCGGAGGGGATGGCTAACGTCGGGAAGTAGTTTAGGTGCGTGTAATACATGAGCTAGCATGGTTGGCTACAATGTTGTTAACAAATTCCAGCCCTGAAATCAGGATAGATGCTTTACTGATCTGGCAGTTACGTTAACCTCCTTACACAGGAGATCAGGAAACATCACGGGAGAGAAATATGTCCAGTAGGGTACTACACATGCCGCAACAATAGGCTGAGTCATAAGGCTGGGTACGGAAGTAGAACTAAGATGTGTAACATAGAATGAGCGTTTTCTAACTTTAGCGAAGGGTTCGCTTAAGTGAAAGGACCACGTAAGCCCACTGCTCAATGTCTCTCCCAAGTATTTTAATGAGGTGGAACAGGTCAAACATTCACCGTCAATCCAACGTTGCTGACACAGCATTAGTTTTCGCTGGTAGCGATTTCCATTGAACAGTAAAAGATGAACATGTTTGCATTTAAAGATGTATACGGTAGGTAACTGGATTTAGACCAAGCTGTGAGGCTGTCCAAGATGTTTTGTAGTTTCGGCGATGATAGGTGATGGACGCCAATGATTACGTCCTCCGCATACTGCAGCAAGATGACTTCCTCAGAGACAGGGATTGAGGTAACGTAAGTGGAAAACAGTAATGGGGACAAAATGGCACACTGAAGGACACCAGAGTTTGTACTGAGTGAAGTATTATTTCCTATTCACCTGGAAACTTGGTGCGCTTGATGAAGTAATCTTTCAACATACCAACGACAGCATTTTGAACTCCAGTACCAACCAGATCGCGCGACAGTATTTCCCGGTTCACACAACTGAGTGTTGCTAAAAGCCTGTAGGCAGATGCAGATGAATTTGTTATTATCGTGATGAGAGCACAGTATGTACCAAACATGCTACGGCATCTAAAGTGGACCTTGAGCTGCGATATGCAAACTGATGATGGTCAACTAAATGCGTCTGAGCTGAGATCTTGATAAGGATAAGCCTCTCAGATGTCTTAAGAGAAAACCGACATGCAGGCGATCGGTACTGGCGTGATGCTTGCGTTTCCCTAATTGTCTGCTCGCATGTGTTGCTTGAAGCACAGTATATACAAGTCGGCGAGAGGATGTTCCAGATAAGCTGCATACTCCTTAAGAACTATAGGAGACAACTTATAATGACCAGGTACTTTGTTTGATTGCATCTTGATTAATTCCGTATTTACTTCCAAGCTGGTAACATAAAGAGTGTTAGGTAAGGCTAGATGTAACTTAGCAAAGGATATATCAAATATCAAGTACTATACTGATCACTAAATGTGGGTTTGGGTTTCAACTTCCGTATTTGGATGCGTGATCTCGAGGGCGATTCCGCTTAACTGTTTCAGCATTTGCCATGTTTCACGATAGTGCTTGTTTCGAAGTGTGGTTTGAAGTAGATATGGCTGAGACGATGAAATTCGATGTTTATATCAATCGATGGAGACTTTAATGCTGCAACTTCTTTGCGTTTAAAAGTCTTTTCATTAAGGCTACCCTGTCGTTTGAGCTGTTGGGACGAGAATCTGTCGGCACGGATAAAAATTGTTTTAATTTGTCAACGGGTTTCGGAACGGAAGTTTAAGTAACTAGTTAACTGCTCACAATACTTCGATGCATCCACGTCATAAAATACGATAAAACCTATGGTGGCAGTAGTCTCACGCAGTAGCTGAATGTCCTGGGAAAAGCATTGTCTCCGCCTGAACTTTGATCTTTGTAACGGGTGAGATCTTTATGGTTCATTTTGACATATATCCGGGGAGATAACTTTACAGTGACATGATCGGAGCTCCCAAGCAGCGTCAGATTGCAGACCCAAAATATTTTCAAGTTGTTAACAAATACCATGTTAAGTGTTGTATCTAATCTGCACTATGTTCGCATGTGTCTAGAAAACATGCGACGAGCACTCAAAAAGTCCCTCCTTAATTCATAGTCCAAACATGACCACTCTTAGCGTCCTACGATGTTACAACTGGTGCTACTGTGGCTAAGACGCATAAAGCTATTTGACTTGGCTCATAAGGGTATATTCGCAACTATAAATGCCAAGGACAAACTCCAAGTCTTCGAAACCAAAAACTAATGTTAGAATAACCTTATGTCTAAAAAGCTACATCGAGATCTGGAACAGACTTCCTATTGAAATGTGCAAAGGAATGGCAACTAATGTTTAAAAGAGAAATGATAACTGCCTGATGGTGCAGTACGGGAAAAATATGTTGCAAATAGATTACAATGAATACATACTATTTGAGGAGGGGTCCAGACGTACATGTAGTGATTAGAAATATACAGAAAATGTGCTACGCACGGTGTACTTGTTTGACAAGGCTCTCCTAAAAAGGCAAATTTAAGCAAATGAAACGTCGACAGAACCCCTTCACTCTTCCTTGCGCAACCCCCATTTATTTTTTACTAAGGAAACCAAGCATCCCAGACACATCAAAAAGTGTGAATTGCAGAGGAATTGCAAACAGGTTGAGATTACCATTTTTCTATCTGCTATTCATCTTCTGCTTTCTCAGCCACGCCTACCTTACAGCCATACCGCAAATCTGATCTGAAAAGGAAACGCTGACTGAATCTAATTACCTAATTCACATTTATCATTTGATCATTTTCTTTCAGCTTTGTGGTTTCCTATTTACCCTCATTTGAGCAGGTCAGCTAACAAGGTGAATCCGCCCGATTCTACTTCCAATATCTTCATCGCTATTTGCCGTAGTTCACTTACTGTTTTCCTCTTAAATCTTGTACGCCTCGCGTACAGTCAAAGCAAAACTCCTGAGTCATCAGACAAGTGCCAAACGCGTTCGTCATTCTATGTCCCAACCGATAGGTACAGCTGTTGAACTGAAAATTAATAACTTTCATTTTCTTTATGCTTTCTTAGAACTCGAGGACATTTAGAAAATGTTTAGCCTAAATCGGACGCTATACATAATAAGTATGATTTCAGATTTAGCATTTTGCTTATCATCACACAATGGCTCTTCATCCTTTACGCAAGGAAAAGAAATACTGGTTTCCTCCTTCCATGGAGCTCTCCGTCAGGGCACCATGAATTATTCGGTGCGCATTCAAGACTTTTAAGTGGGTAACTATGGATGTTATAAACACGACTTTTATTAAGATCTGTGGCTATCAAAGGGAACAACTGTAATGCAAATGTGTGAATGGATCGCCATACCCGGACCAAGGTTCACTTTAATATGTATCGCGGCCTATAGCAAAATTACGCTTTGCAGCAGAATCCAAACTGAAATAGTTCTGAGTATGTGTAAGCACAGCACTGCTGGTAGCATTCACCCGAAGTCCCTTGCAGTGGTAGAATAGAGCTTAACTGGGTCTTTGGCACGATTCTCCCAATACGGTATCGCAATATGTAAGTGTCAGGATGATAACTCGGACTAACAAGGGAGGTAGTCGTTCCGATCTAGCCAACTACCTTCCAGTAACCATACTTTCCCTGTTTATTCTACTGTGCTATCATACTGCTTTGGAGCTCGAAACGTTTTGTGGATCATTTTTCCTCATTAAGTTACACACGACAAAGCATACATACATTCGACCCGGATTGACCAATGGGTCAAGATGGTCAACCACGTTTGGACTCTACTGATCTCCTCGGTCTGTTGAGACGGGGGTTCGGACATTTGTATGACACTATTTTCGACAGATGCCTAGTGCGTATGTTCATCGTCATGTCTAATACGCAATTCCAGCCTAGAATCCACGGCTGAAACTCGACCTCAATGCACTGGAGCAGCCTCAACGTCGGGCATCCAAGTATGTCATTCGAATGTGCAATTTCTTTTAGGAGTGAAGGCTGAAACGTTTGGGAGTATTTCATCGATGTTATCACCCATTACGAGGCAAACTGATAATGGCCTAGTTCATTATGCACGATCCACGTTCTGTGTGCTGTTCCTTACTGCAACTCATCAGTAGTACAAACCTGAGATATCACTCCAAGAAACTAAAAGAAACATAGAGCCGTCTGGTGTGTTGCAGAAATCTCTTCTATTCGCGCATGTCATCTGTAGAATACTCTCACTGAATTGGTGGTTAAAGCACCGAACTAGCCATATTCAAAAGACGGTTGGATGATGCGCTTATTCACTCGTTTCTTTTACTTGACATTATAGCTTCACTACACGCGTGAAAATTACCAACCGACGGTTGGTGCAGCAAAACGACCCGGAGTACAAGGCTACAGAAACACAAACGATAAGTCCTTATTTTGGTATTTAAGGTACTAAATATCTCTTATTAGTTCTTTCATAAGTCCCATCAGATCCTCCTACGACACTTGTAAAGCAGTGCTTTTTAACCCGTATAAACTCATTGTTCATTTTACCAGTTTTTTCATAAGTCCTGAGTGCCATTATTGCAGGTTTATGAACGGCTTTCATGGAAACCTTTACCTACCCTACACTAGAAAATCGTGGCTTCCGCAAAATCTATTGTGCAACACAAATCTTCTGCTGGCACGATGCAACGGGACCACAGCAGTAGGTAATGGCGCAATGGCAAATGCCATATATCTCAAATTCTCGAAGTCATTCGATCATCCTTCCTTCCAAACTCGAGATGTTTTGAATTGTTAATCCTCATCTAGTGTTGATCAGAGTCTTTCTACTTCACCGGCGCTTAGAAGAAAGGGTGCGTGCATCCCTACCAGACCCCATACAAGTCGAAAGCGGAGTACTACAAGGTTTGCTACTGTGGCCAATGATATGCTTGACATTTATCAATGATGTAACACACATCCTAAGCTAAAACTACTTATGCTCTGACCAAGAAATCAAGATGCGGTGGACGATCAATACATCGGCTGATATTATACTACTTCAAGCCGATCTGAATAGGATCAATCTATAATCCACTTCGTTCAATGTGGACAATTGTAGTGTGGTGCACATACGACCACCGGCTAGCTTGTTGCCATAAAACGAGCAACCAAGAGCTTCAGATCTCTTCTGGCAAAAATGGTTTGTTCGTTTTGCTTCAGGCCGACCTTAGGTGTTCAAAACAAAATGAAAAGGAATCAAGAGGAGACATCCAAAAGTTAAGCGCGCGGCGTGCATCTGGACAATCCGACCCGGCGATTTTCAGCAGCATTGCTGTCCATACATGGGTTCATGCGTGGGAAAATCAATACGGAGTTGACAGCCGTGGCTGAGGAAATACTATACTACCTTGGAGATATCACAACATCAGGCAAACAAAAAGGTCGAAGGCTTTTACCATTTCATTATCCGGTCTTGGATTATTCGCCGTGTGTCAGGATTCTGACACGGAATCTCGATTGACTCAACAGATATCATGTAGCTTCATCAGTAACTGTCTGCACAACGAAAGCTAAAAAACAGTATACACCAACGACGGAGAAATGCGCAACATATCAGAAATGACAGGATCATCCATACAGCATAATCTTATTGTAGCACGTAACCAACTGCCACCTTGAGAAAAACCCTGTCAAAATCTAAAAGCAAACGCGGTAGCGCATAGAAGACGGGATGTTCTATAAAAACTACCTAGCAGAAAGTTCCAAAAGCGCTGGGTTGGTCGAACAGAAGACAGTTGGCAATAGAGGCATATGAGCGGAAAACGAGCTGCCAAAGTACTACGCAACAATCCCAGTTGCAGTGCACCTGAGCGAAAAATGACGCAGGCTTTTATTAGGTATGAGGCAAAAAAAGGAGCGGTGATTTATAGAAGCTTTGCTCTACAGGGAGAATTCAACCAGCCTACAAAACACTTGATCATACGTCGTGAGGGTTACGGTTGTTCAGTGGTATGAACTACTGGCTAGTTGTCGAAACCTACTAGCAAGACTCCGTTCTATTCCCCATGGGGGACTGAGGGATTGTGTACCAATGACGAACCTAAATATGGAAAGCGGTCATTCAGTGCTTCTCCGGATTGGTACATCAGCGGTGCGATTTGTAATGTTATTGCGAAGAATCGTAAGTATCCACCTTTAGTCATAAAACTACGATCTTGAAAACAATCTCACCGTCGGTTATTCATCTCCATGCCAAATACAATAGGATAAGAAAGGGTGGAATGGGACAACTTAGATGAATGGTTACTTATGGGTAGAAGGAACGTTATTACAATTTTAGTGATTCATTTCAGCTGATCGTAAAACCAATCATAAGTAATGAAAACATTCGCCCTCGCCGTCTCCAAATGCTGTACACAAATAGCTACTGCGTAGTGGAAGTCGTAATCTCGGAGATCAGCCACCGTCCACTGCAAGAATGGTAAACTGCGTGGGAGTGGAGGATGAATGGCGGTAAACCCCAGTTAGGTTGTAAAATTAGACGGTCAGCTTCCGCCTCCGTGACCCAGTGGCATATGCTGCTGGCTAGTTGGCATATGATGCTGGCGGGCATGGATCCGACCCTCTGCAGAGTACTGATAGAATGCGCACAACTGACCACGGATCAAGCGACTGCCTGGGTGTATTTTCCGGATTGGGGTTAGGGAAGCTTGCTTTTGAGCTAGTGGAACGAACTAGTATGTGTTCATCAAAACCCTCCCAATCATTGACTACCCAATATCGTCGGTAATATATATATATATATATATATATATATATATATATATATATATATATATATATATATATATACGCGGATCTGCACTGTTCCTTAGGTCGGGTAGTATGAGTTTTCAAGACCAACTCTGCATCGATGATTGCAACTCGATTGATGACGAAACGTCGAGAAACAAACTGGCCTGCTCGGTGAACAAATAAACAACTGCATCCTCAACCCGAGCTACCGGTATACAAAAACATTTTGTAGATCAGTTGCTGGAGGCTTGCTCACGAGCAGCGTCTACCAAGGTGCTCCTGTGTTCAGTGGTTTTGGAGTTATTACTTTTTGCTCATGTTGTCTAGGTAAGGGGAACGATCTATAGTCCAAAAGGTCATGGTTTGCCCCAGAGCGTCATGGGTAATGCCAACGAATGGTCGAAGAGGAATCCTACTCCGTTTTATATGAACAAATACCACGCGGTCCATACTGGTCATCACTCAAACATAGTGTGCTTCAAGACCAAATCTTGCAGACAGTTCCAAGTGAAAAGAACTTTGAGGTATTTAATGTCATCGACTGTCCGAAAGACTCGTGGAAATTGTCTAAATCTGGTACAAACATATCTGTCCGCAAGCAGGGAGTTCGGGGGCTGTGCTTTGTATTTTCCATCAAATAGTCAACGAGTAAATGGGACCGGGTATGGAACTCTTCATCCAGAACTTCCAGTATTAGCAGAGGCAGGATCTTGCTGCACTCCTGACCCTGCAGCAAGTGGAACTTAATAATGTTACACGTGTGTTTAGCGTCCAAAATTGCGTACGACCGGAGTAAGAAAACAATAGTCCGTGCTGAGTAAAAAACGAATGCTAACAATTCCAATTGGATAAAAAGCAGAGTCAACAGAGTAAGGCGTGTGATGCTAGAAATACCAAGACGTTTGCATCTGCACGGATGCAACGACTTTGAAGTATTTAATATGTGCACCGTTTTGCGTTTAGGTTGTCCCTAAATGGACACGAAATATTCAACCAATATAGCTGTGTCAGCGTGACGTCTAGTTGTTGCTTAATTAGTTTTGAGATGAGACGAAAATAATGCGGTTTGGAATATTGTTCCAGGACTGCGACACTCGCACGGGGAAAGATATTTCGGTCACAGGACAAACGCACGTCCGTTGCAGCGTATTTAAACAGATTGTAAGAAGCCGAGGTGCAAGCATAGTTATTGATTGTCTCAGACAGCTTATACCAGGTACATCGTTGCAGACCGTAGAAACATCCAGTTATCTTTACACTACCTGTTCAAGGTTGCACTGCGTAGGTTTTTCCTGGGTGTAGAGCTTGTGTGGTGTGCATTGCTTATGTGTCCATTTCTCGAGCGCATACAACTGCCGTTCAAACATTTTCCTTCCCAGTAGAGAATTCATTACGTCCCGCTGTTGGCTGGTTGCCATTTCGCATTCTGCAGTTTCCATACAACTGATAACTATCGCAGTAATGTCCGCCTTTAGTTCGTCACACTGCTCTTCCTCCAGAGTTCTCACTGTAACTTTTTTCGCTGGGAGTACTTCTGACGATCGGGGACGCTCAGTAGGCAAAATGGATTCCTCCTCTAAATCATGCAACTTCCACAACTCGCTGTACCGTAGTCGCCGTGAATCACCTTGTTGAACGACTATATACACTGGGCCACACCGGTTGACCACCTCGTACGGTCTCTTCCAATTCCGTAGGAGATTCCTCTCACCTGGGCCACAAGTGGGAGCGCATTGATAGTCTTTGTATTTCACCTGCGAACCGATCGGAAACTCGACATTTATCTCACCATTGTTGGTCGCTGACCTCTCCATCCTCTGCGTCTGAGTTTCTGTAAGGTTATGGTTGGCTGCCTCCCTGTTAGCCCGTGCTTTTACGGGAGGCATTCGACAAGTTGAACACATTCCAACCTCTAAACTCAAATTTAGACAAGGTGCTCGATAAGATATCAGTTAGAATGGTGATTTCTCTATGAAGGTCTGTTTAGATGCTCAATTGGTCAGCAACAGCGGTGGCAAGGCGTCCTCCGTCCTCACCCTTCTCCGCTAGCCACACTTATTTCGTTCTAATTTTACGCTCTCGCAAGCCATTTATCAGTGGATGGTATGAGGCTCTCGGCACTAGCTTTGTACCACGTTTTCCTAAGCTGTGCTGGAATTTCTCATTGTCGTATCACGGACCTTGGTCCGTTAATATAGTCTTTAGGATTCCGTGATCCTATATCAAATGTTTAACGCCAATCTGGGTATTGGTGCTAGCCCGTTGATCCGGGATTAGTGTTGCTTCAGTCCAGTGTGTGAAGTGCTCCGCCATCAACAAGATGTATTGATTTCCCCACCTGGTCTATGGAAACAGTTTTAGCAGGTCGATTGACCAGAGTTTACCAATTTCCGACGCCGGAATCTACGGCACTGGTTGTCGTGCTCCTCGGCAGTCGGTTTTCGGGAGCTGACTTAGCTTGCACAAAAGCGCGTATGTCTCGACCACCCTTTGCTTGCCCGGCTAATAGGCGCGTTGCCTCAGCACATGGTAGGTCCTGGAACAATGGCTTTGCGCCATCCCGTGACAAAAAACCAACAGTCTCTGCCTTAGTTTTGTCGGAATATTCGGCACTGAAGTGTTGCTACCTCCTGGTATCCATTTCAGGATCCCGCTTCATTCAATTGTAGCTTTTCAAGATTTCGCTCAAACGGTTCGAGGTGCTTGTGTTGAGCTTCTGTTTAGGACTGATTTACCAGTTATTCGTGCAGTGATCACTTTGCGCAAGAGATTGTCACAGCCTTGTGCGGACGCCAAATGTTCTAGATGCGACTCCAACAGAACACCATTAATACCGAAAGCCACTCTCGGCAGGTCATATTCATTCATCACACTTGGCGAAAATCCGAAATTTGGTTCGCCTACCCCGACACGTGATTCAGCATGAAATCGTATTTCTGTAGGTGCAGCGTCCATCGAGCTAGCTTTCCTCTGGGGAGTTTGACAGATGTAATACATGCCAATGGCCTGTGGTCCATTTTTACGTAAAATCGCTGAACTAGTAGATAAAACCGCCATTTTCCAAAGCCCAGACGATTTCGAAACATTCCTTCTCTATGATAGAGTATCTGCATTCTGCAGGTCTCGAAATCCTGCTGGCGTACTCAATCGTCCCTTGGCTTTGTTTCAAAACCACGCCGATTCTTACTTCACTGGCTTCAGTGACCACCGTGAACATCTCTCTAGTAATGGACAACTTCAGAGTCAGCTCTTGCCTTCCCAGTTCCAGTAGAATGCGATCAAAGACTTGTTAGGCTTATGCAGTCCAGGTGAATTTCTTGTCCGGTTTCAGTAACTCGTACAGGGGTGAGGTCAAGTGGTTACTTTCCTTGACTAACTTGTTGTGGTACCAGGCACGGCCAAGGAACGCTCTGAGAGTGCGCTTTGAGGTAGGAAACGGGGTGCTTTGTATTGTCAATATTTTCTCAGGTAGTGGCTCCAGTTCACGTTAGCCGACTTTATGGCCAATAAGGTGACACAAGTCCTTCTAACCTGGAACTTTGGTCCATTTATATGGAGTCCCGATTGCTTTATCCGTTTCAGGACTGCTTCGAGATGACCACTGTGCTCCGCTTCTGATTGGTTATACACCACGATATCAACCCTGTAGACCGCCACGTTCTCCAGCCACTCAGTAAGCAAAGCATTAAAGGTCGGAAGGTAAACGCGGCTCCCGATAATCCAAAAGGCATTGTTTTAAATTGGCATTCTATTCACCGACTGTAAATGCCGTCTTCGCTCGGTGTTCTCGTTTAAGCGCTAGTTGCTAGTATCCAGCTCTCAGATCCAGAATCGTGAATATCCTCTTTTGTTGCAATCTACCAAGCATCTCAGCAGCTGATGGCACTGGAACGAAACCACTCAATTAGATTTTATTCAGCCTTCAAAAGTCCACACATAAACGGTACTTACCATTAGCCTTCTTCACCAGGACAACTGGAGAAGTTTATGTGCTGTGCGAATCTTCAATCACATCCGTCTCCAAAATCTGTACTCGCCTCTTCAATTTAGCCCCCAGCTGAATTGGTATCCTTCGAAGTCCCTGGGGCCCGTACGTCTTGCGGGTCAGCGCGATGGTGTGTTGGATGCAGTCGCAAAATCCATACGGGCTGCCGTCATCCGTAAACAGGGGGTAATACTTTGTGATCAATGACTGCAAGTTCGTACCCGAATGTAACGCGGCAACAACCGATTGCGAAGGTATCTTTCCTCTCCGGCCAATGAGTAGCAACGACCCCGTATTCAGACAACAATTTCCCTCGTTTTAAATCGGCGATAGCCTTGCTTAACACCAGGCAACCTGCTCCCAATATTGTTTGTTTCACATCTGGTGACGACGAAGAGGTGGATTAGTTTCTGTCCCCCGATTCCCAGGTTGTGTTCGGCCATACCTTCAATGCCCACTGAATAACCGCCAACAGCTATCACAACCACGCAGCACGTTTGAAGCTTTTCGCCCGCCGATGGCTGATCAGCGACACTGCGACACCAGTGTCGACCAGATACCGTTCCATCGTTCCGCCTACTTACGCCATAGATTCGATCGCTTCTATATTCAGCGCTTCGGGTAAACTCCTCGATCCGAAAAGAAAAGCAAAGTTGTATGCGTGTAATTCGTACACCAGCGGCAGCCCATCCCACGGGACATTGTCTTTTCTAGTGTCCGAGTTTCCCGCGAAAAACGCAACATCCCTTATTTGCTTCTCCGAGGGCTGAGTGCAAAGCACATTGACAGCTTGCATGAGTTGTTCCATCATCCGTTCCAATTTATCCATTCGCACCACGTCACCATGGCGTTCCTCCTTCAGCGCAAACTTGGTGTGCCCCCAGCACTCGAGTAACCTCCGCTAACTCCTACAGCTGCACTTTCCGGGTAGCATACGAAATCCGGACACATTCTGAGATTGGCTGTGGAATACCGGCAATGAACTGATCCACCATTAATTGCTGTTTTCACGGTTCGTCCAAAGCTGACAAGGCCCGGTCCAAAAGGATCCTGATGTGAAATGCAAACATGAGAGGTTCTGTCCTTACACCAAGCCGTGACGCCTTGAACCGCCGAGTTGCCTCTTGGCTGTCCACTCCGGAAACCAACGTATCCTTCGCAACGGATCACTGCAGCTTTACGAGGCCACTTCGCGTCGCCTCCAGGGCTTCCTTCCATCTGCTCCTAAGGAGACTCCGCGGGGCCACAAACTTAGCCCGGTCGGTTTTGACTCCAACCGCCACCGCCACATCCCCGGAGTCTTCCAAAAAATTCCTCACATCTCCTTCTTCAATTTTCTCCGGTCAGGGACCTTCGTGATGCACGATGGTTAATCACAGCACCAATCTAACAACCCGAGCTGCAAACGAAGCTAATTTCTTTTTCGGACATAGCTTATGCTTGGTGCGTCTGTTTAGACCAACGAAGCATATACGTCAATAGTGAATCCCATTTTCACCAACGAAGTAATGGACAAGATAGCGATCTTCGACGTCCCCGTGCACGGCAGCGATCATCTAGTCTGACAATTCGAACACATCCGTTATGAAGAATATCCTTTGGAAATTGGCAATGTAATGCGAACGTATTTACGCCACGACTAAATGAGATAACCTGTTAGACCTTCCTGGCAGACGAGAATTTGGCTAGTGCATGGGAACATTTCGTGAGCCAGTTCAACTCTCTGGTTGCCGAAGCATCAGCAACCAATACCTTCCCCCCGTGTAACGTGGTCTCCTTTCTGCGAAGCAGGACACACGAGTGTATAGCGGTGCGAATCTCAGCCTGACATATCTACTAACCCTCTCCGAGCCCTGAGAAATGGAAGGTTTATGCGACGAAACGTAACCACTATACTCAGCTTGTTCGCGAGTATAGAATGGCGTACCAGCTGAACCTGGCAGTCCGTATGGGCTCCAATCGCAAGCTTCTGTATCAACACGTCAACGGCCTACGTAAAGTGAAAAGGGGAACTCCTCTTCTTAAAAAAGCGGATGGACCCGTAAGGATATCGAATACCCGCGAATACCTGCGCCTGCAATATGTTGCAACATTTCAGTGCGTGACCACATTACAATGGTTGATTCACCCCCAAAACTCCTTCACATATTCTTCATGTCAGAAGCTGTATGAAAATAGGTGTTGAGTTTACGCAATCACAGCTCCCCTGGGGTTTATAATTTACCCACGAAATCGCCAGCGACCGTATGAGAGTTTACTTTTGCCTTTGTCTCGATTCTTCCAACACTACTTTGACGAAAGGTATGTGCCCGACATGTGAAAACACGAGATGATTACTCCTATTCCCAAGGGAGGTAGTCCTTCAAAATCAGCTAACTACCGTCCCATAATCTTACTACCGGTTCTTTCGAAGGTCATGGAAGCTATTGTTTCTGATACTCTAATGGCCTACTTAGAAGAATTTAGCTACCTTGCACCGGAACGGCATGGCTTCCGATGAAATCGATTGTGCACTACAAATCAACTACTAACAGGATCCAGCTCGACCGAGGCAGTAGACTCTGGCCCAGGAGTTGATGCAAATTTTCTCGACTTCTCAAAGGAGTTCGACCGGCTAGGTCATGACATCCTGCACTTCCAACTCTGGACCTTTGATATTGGTGATCCACTCCTAGGATAGAGTAAAGCTTTCTTCACCGGCGCTTGGAAGTACAATTGCGGGGATTCCTGTCAGATCCCATTCCAGTTGAATGCAGAATACCATAGGAATCGGTGCTTGGACCGCGATTCTTTTTAAGGTGTATTAACGATAGCACAGCCACATAAGTTCGAACTTCCTGCTTTGTGCCGCTGACATCACGGTGTGGAAGCCGATCAACACACTAGATGATATCACCGTACTTCAAGCTGAACTGGGTGTACGTGTGGACAATCCAGATTCTACTTCGATTCCATGTGGACAAATGTAGAGAGCTGCGCTTACGGCACATGTTAGTATACTTTTACAAACTCCAGAACCAGGAGCTTTAAACATCTGCTGAGGGGTAGGATCTGGGAGTTTTGGTCCAGGTCGACCTTGGATCTTCAGAGCAGGCGGAAACGGCATCAAGAGGGACATCCAACATGTGGGTATCTTCTGGCGTGCATTCGGATGAGTTGGCTCATCCACTTTTCCACAGATTCTCGGCTCCTAAATACGTCCACATGTGGAATACGTAATACAGGTCTGGCTGCCATGGCTGAAGAAAGATCACGTCGGGCAATCAAGAATATCAAAGGTCTTTATAATTTGCCTTATGAATATGGGCTTCAAGTGCTCAAGTCTTCAGCGGACGGTATCGACGATTGCGCGATACCTCATTTTGACTTCCTAGATTTGGTGAAATCTCAACTACGTCGGCCGCTAATTGCTAGAGCTCAGTCACAACAGAAATTTGAGGGACCACCATCTCAAACTGGCAGAGCAGCACAGTCGGTCGGAATACTGTCGGTATTTCTTTTCCGAACGTGTTTGCCGAACCTGGAATGCCCTACCGGAATCTGTCATCTGTGCCCCCAAGCTGGCAAAGTTCAAACCCCGAATTAACCGTGCACTTATTTCGCTGCACCATCTTACATGACTCATTACCTATGAATGAACACAGGCGTCTGAAAAAGATTTCACTGACGATCAAATCCCAAGTTTCGTTCTACTTGTTCCCCTACCTTATGTGTGCAATAGGGGGAAGCACGATTTTAACCAAGATCTCATCTGCCGTCATTTCTTATAGATTTATCTTGGATTTAGAGCTTACACTATGTATACCTCAATGAGTTCACCAAGGTGAACACAATTTGGCTAGCAATTTTTATATATATTGAAGTTTCACCATAACCATTCTACGCGACCCGTTAAGCATTAGCTTTTTACCCGTATAAAACCATGGTTTCATTGTTTCATCATCATCGCACGCCCTGTTGCAACTTGCATAGCGCGGGTTTTTCGTGTATGTGACCCTTCCTCGCGCGTATACAGATGTGGTCCCAAAGTTTTCATTTCCAGTGGAAAAGTCATTACGGCTCGCTGTTGGCTAGTTGCCGTTTAGAATCCCGATACTTTCATAATACTGTAGTGCATTAATATCTGCCTTTAGCCCACCACAAGATGACCAATAAGTTTTGCATTTTAGCGTAGTGAAAACAGGCAGCAGAGAGACTGGAGCTAATCAGAATTTAGTACAGCGCTATTATATCACACCAGAGGCGTAGACAACATCGGCTGTATTCTTCAGATGCTTCATTTTTATTTGGTGGGAAACGAGTAACCAGCTCTTAACTATTATCCTTGCCTTATTAAGTGAAATCTCAAACGCTGTGAAGCTGTGCCTGTGCGAGAGTTGGCAGTCTCTTTTATAATAATCCCTATTTGCCACCACCTGAAACATACGCACTACCAGTCAGATAGACCTACTAAGTGAACTTAAACGTTTGGCATAGTAGATTTGAAGCAATGCTAGCTTTCTCATTCAGAGTGGCTTTCACAGAAGTAGGTGAGGAAGGAAACATATATAGCTTCCTGATTCCATAAGTTGGAATTTATAGAAAAGAATTCGGTGATCTTGTGCATAAATATCCTTGGTTAGTTAGTAAAGTGAAGCCAATTCTGGACTCCCGCTTCGCTATTTTGACCCTGCTACGTTTGTAATCAGATAAAGTCATATGCATAAAATGGTGCGGTCTTCTATTTTAGCAGTGGACTAAAAGTTTAATATTTAAGGAGTTATTGACTCAGTCTTTCGACGATAGTTTTAAACACTCCAAATTTGACTCACCTATTTTCCTTTTCTAGAATTATTGCGATGATAATATATACCCGCGCTCTTCCGAAGCCGTTAATGTGACGGCAGTTGCTGAGTTACGAATTTCCTAGCTGCATTTAAAGAATTTGCATTTATATTCCATTTTATTCATAGATTTCGCTAGTTTTAACACAATGGAGTTATGAAATGAAATCCAGGAAGCATATTGAGCATTTTAAAACAGGAGGATCTAAGCGGTGCTTCACAGTTTTAAAAAATCCCATACTATGATCAGAAGTCAGGGTAAGCGAACATATGTTTTCGATAATTCATCTTCAGGCTTATACAATTATATGCAAATCAAAATGTACAGACAGACATTACAAGTTGTTACTACTGTAGCGAGTTAATTGGATGCTGACAGCGCTGTCTGTTAAGGGACGACAGTCGACCTCGTGTGACCTCGTGGGTCAGAGGTCACCAGCCGTTTGGGCCAGGGCAGTCCCAAGCCTTTAGTTAGCTTCTTCTGAATACATAGCTCCGGTTCATACAGTCTGATCGCGATTGCTTCAGCGGCTTCTAATAGTCGCTTACGGACGTAGTTCGAGCGGTGCTTTGGGGCCTGATAAATAAGTTTGAATGAATCAGTGAACTTTGTGGTGTGCCCTGTATCAGCTAGGTGTGCAGCTATTGATGAGTTCGCTGTATTTCTACTTCCAGTTCTAAGCCCGACCGGGTGGTGTTCCTTCATTCTCTCAGATAGACGCCGTGTCGTCCGACAAATGTATTCCGCTCCACAGGAGCATGAAAATGAGTAGATACACATTGAGTTGGTGTGGACAGGCCTCTTATCCCTTGAGTTTAGTCTCACCATCGGAATGCTAGTGAACTGGATTTGTGTCTGCGCTGCTGGATAGGTGCGTCTGAGTGCTAACGAAAGATGACGAGTTAGTAGTTCCGTCGCAACCTCGCCCTTGTATGGCAGCTGTAGGAAGATTGGCTTACGTTCTACCGTCAAAACTACAGGCTTTTTCTTCTTTTTATGTTCCATGTTGGCTCTGATGAAGCTTTCCGGATAGCCGTTCTCCCTTAGCACTAAGCGAATGCACTTTAATTCTTCCGCAAGCGAGTCATTCGAGCAGATACGTTCAGCTCGGCTCACTAGGGTCTTTATCAAGTTCCGTTTAAACCTAAGTGGCACGAAGCTGTAGAAGTTTGTGTACTGCCCATTCCACGTAGTTTTCCTGTAGACGCAGCGCTGTAGCGCACCCCCATCCAGTCTTTTCATAGCGACATCGAGGAAATGAAAGCGACTGCTTTCCTCTACTTCGCTGGTGAACTTTATTGCTGGATGGCCTTGGTTGAACGTGTCTGTGAGTTCCTCGATACTTTGAGACGACTGAAGCAAGACAAAAATGTCGTCCACGTAACGGCAATATAAACGGAGACTTGAGATCGTGGGTTTTAACTTTCTCTGTTCCAGCATGCCCATGAAGACGTCGGCTAGGAACGGACCCAGTGGGGAACCCATCGCTACCCCATCGCACTGCCGGTATACTTCGCCATTGAATAGAAACTGAACATTGAAAGTGCATCTGAGCAATACTTCCTTTAGGATAACCGTTGGTACGCCAACATTAATGTGGTTTACATCAACATACTCACAGATGTAGTTTATGGTCTCAACTAACGGTACGTTGGTGAAGAGTGAAGTAACGTCGAGGGAGCACATGGTTAGATTGGAAACATTTACATCACGCACAATATCCACAAACTCAAAACTATCCTTCACACTATGCACAACAATTCGCTCTCGAATAGGCGTAAGAATCGAAACCAGCCACCGAGCAATCGAGTGATAAGGGGAGTTTTTCATATCCAAGACGGGACGAAGGGGGACGTTAGGCTTGTGAGTTGTTGGTAGCCCATAAAGCCTTGGAATTACCGTTCCTACCGGCCGAAGTTGCTCATAAGTGGCTTCGGTAATGTAACCATCCTTTCGAAGCCGTTTAAGACAGTTGCAAAGTTGAGTTTCAATCTGTTTAGTTTTGTCTTTCTCACCTAGGGCTCTCAGAAACTTGGTTTCATCTGCCAGTATTTCTTTCATCTTGCTCAAGTAGTCCACTCTGTTCATGATAACAATGCCCGCGCCCTTATCTGGCCGAGTGAGTAAGACTTCATCATTGCTAACCAGACGGTTAAGAGCTTCAAGGTGTTCTTGTTTTACCGGAGTATTATGTACTATCCTCGCACGTCGGTACTGATAGCACGCATGCACTAGAAATGATTTAAACTCTTCCACATGCATTTCAGAACAAGGAGTCGGATGAGAGGTCTGTGTGCACACATTTTCAAACTGGGCCTCTATTGCTAGTCTATTATCCTTCCGGAGCTATGTATTCAGAAGAAGCTAACTAAAGGCTTGGGACTGCCCTGGCCCAAACGGCTGGTGACCTCTGACCCACGAGGTCACACGAGGTCGACTGTCGTCCCTTAACAGACAGCGCTGTCAGCATCCAATTAACTCGCTACAGTAGTAACGACTTGTAATGTCTGTCTGTACATTTTGATTTGCATATAACTGTATAAGCCTGAAGATGAATTATCGAAAACATATGTTCGCTTACCCTGACTTCTGATATCCAGCATTATTTGCTTAAACGCACATACATATGTTTGAGTTGTACTTAACGATTTCTTATAACCTTGTTTGCATTCCATCGATACACGCCTTGTTCGTGCTCCTTCGTGCAATTCCTTGCATCGTGGTCTCTGTGCCTAGTTGTGTTCGGTAGGCGTTGCTATTACTAACCTTTCCCGCTGCTGATCGCTTCCAGTTGTTCCTTGATGACTATGCCCAGTTTACATTACCTGTTTCTGCACAACACAAGAATGATAATCGTTCCAACAAGAAGAAGATAAGAACGATCTAGCAAAAATGGAAGAAAGCTATGTAAAAGCATCATTCGCTGTGGAAAGTTGCTTTAAAGAAAAGCTTGACATGCATGAGCCTACCCACTTTTCTAATAACCAATAACCTTTGCCCCTGGGAAAAGTCAATGACATTAAATGCATTCTTATCTGTAGTGAATACCGACAACTTGGAATAATTTTACTTCAAGAGACATGGCTCCATATATGGGTTGAAGGCTCCGTTGTTACAGTTGACCGTATAAATGGTTGTCCTTGCAATCGCCACTACACCTATCGGAATCGTGGCAGCGGTGTCATAAACTTTGTTAACGCTTCTTGGTGCTTGTCAAACAACAGCCTCTTTTGCAATTCGTTACAACGTATCAACCGCTCGGTCCTACAGTGTAAGCTAACATATGTGTACGGCTACCACTAAATATTACAGCCAGTTTCTAAATATCCTCCAGTTGTCCCAACTCGGAAGCAGACAAATTTTACGATTATTTCACGGATACCGGTATTAGAAAATCCGCCAGTGTCTGTGCATACGTGCTGGCTAATTCAGCGGATTTACTACAAGATTCGTTACTATTCTTGGGCTACAGAATACTGTAAAATATCTCACGAGGTTGGTGGCAACCATGGATTTGGTATCTGTCAATAATCTAAAAATATTTTCCGTCTGCAATCGGGCACCACTTGGTAGCGCAGATCATGCTATAATCAAGTTAATACCTGTTATGTAGAGTAAGACAAACTACGAGAATACCACCCGCTGCATTGATCGCAGTTGGAAATGCTAACTGAACTTGAACTTTGATTTTCTTGAGCGATATAAACCGTCATCGTCCGTCCTGATCGTTTTAGTTACCCATGTCAAGCATCTCCGTAGGCTCAAGGAAAGAAATTTCAAAAGCAAAGGTCGTGCGTTATTGAAATCTTTTTTTACTCGTGTAAATGGAGAAGTTCACCACCTCAATCATATCTATGTCTAGACGATTTTAGGATACAATATTTGTCGTGAAGTTTGGCTGATTAAGGAACAGCTCAGAGGAGTTCGTCATCAGACCAGAAATTCTGATGTGGACGTAGAAGAATTATAACGTAACTTCTGCTACACTGACAGTGAATGGTTCTCTGACCCATCAGCTGCACCGCTCCAGTGGTCTACGAACTCACTGCCTCCTGTCAACTTGGCGGCACTGCGCAAGCAGCTAATCTAGCTGCAGTCGGACAAGGCATGCGGACCTGAGAAGTTATCCTCCGCCGTCCCGAAGCAATACATCAATTCCTTAATGCGGCCTCTGACCGAGCTATACACAATGTGCTTAAAGGACGAAAAATTCGGGGACTCGTGGAGGATTGCCAGAATAACGCCAGTAGCAAAAATGCGGCGGGTAAATATCGGCCTATTGGATCCACTTCGGTAGCTTTGAACTTTGCGAAAATCATTCTCGTAAAAATGCTGGGAAAATGCCGTTTTCATGACCCATTTCAGCTTGCGTATGGAAATTTAAGACCCACACAAGAACCCGTGGCTTGTCTACGACGTACAGTCTTGTCGTTAGACAATAAGAACATAGTCACCTGTGTTTGCTTCCTTGATTGCAGCAATGTTTTCTGCTGTGTTAACCGTAAATTGCTTTTGCAAGCTCTACAGACGTCTGTGATACAACCTTCCCTATTAATCTTGCTAAAGGTTTATTTCACCAAAGGAAGTCAAGTCTCCAGTTTTGGCGACATAAGCTCCTCATCGATTACAACAACATCCCAATTCTTGTTCGCTAATTACCTTAGATCTAAACTTCTCCCAGCAGTAATCATTATGTTAAAATATGCTGATGACGTTATCATTGGCGTGAATCCTCTAACCTCGGCCTCCTCAGACAAGCTGCAAAGTTGTTTAGACGAATTAGTGTAACGGCCTAACTCCCGCTGCTTGACGATGAACGCACGCAAGTGTAATGACAATCTGCTTTCACTTCATAAAGCAGCTATTTATCAAGAATTTGTCACGGAATGTCCCAAACTTCAGATTGACGGTGACAGTCTAAGTTTATACACTTCAATGGAGTAACTTGGAGTTACAGTGAGCCACGATTTATCTTTGTCAATTCACATTAATCAAATATTCACAAAAGTCAGAGGACTTTCGTTTTACGTCGCTCGATTGTGATCACCCTGTGTACCATACAATTTGATTCCGACGTTCATCACTGCGTGCATTCCATCACACTGGACTCATTATCATTCTGCGATTTTCCTAGACCTATTGTGTAAGCATTCCAAACAGCTCGACAGGTCAATGAAGCAGTTATAACGCCACAGTGGTATTCCAAAGCTAAGTTTGGAGAAAACAATTTTATCAACGCACGCAAATTCGTGCACTAATCTTGCTTCAAAAAAACTCACTGACATTAGTCAATCTCTTTACACTGTACTTTCCAAGCACATATCTACCTCGTCAACTAAACAAATTACGGAGCAATAAAAGCTCACACGAAAGTCCATGGTTCGTCGGTCATTTTCCATTTAGCCAGATTTCTTTTTGATCAAAATCCTGATATGCAAGAACAGTCCAGTAAATTCTGTCAGTGATTTTTTGCCAATTTATCGAGCTGCTTTTAGTGTTTGTTTATTTTCTGTTGAACAGCATTTTTTTATGTCAATAGCATTTGTGTCAAGGGCGAAACTTCACCTGTGCGGGTGCATCAAAGCACATTTTTGACATAACTTGACGTCGTAAGTAATCCACGGCCACAGTTGATGAACATGGGTTACTTCGGTGCTGCAGTTACATTTTTCTGTATGGTCTGTTCATGCCGCATTAATGTTAGTTTTCACCATATTTGACAAAAGCAAGGATAGGCATCTCAATAACCAGTCCACTGGAAAAGAGCGGCCACCATATTTAAAAAATGAGTAGAAATAGCTTTTACTAACACTGTGGGGATCATCCAATCAACTTAGAGACATTCGTGATGAGGCCTTAACTATTTGCTAAAATAATACAAGCGGAACCGTTTAGAGAACTTATCGGCTCTTATTAGGATGTTTACTCACTCGGATATTTCCTTATACTCCTACTGTGTTGCTTACCTTCTACAGTGGTCGTGTCGTATTTGTCGAAATCATTTAACTTTGCTATAAGGAGGTTCACAATCGATCACATTGACGGACTTAACTAGTAACCATTTACTAATTCTATTCGTGTTTCATGGAGTAGGTAACGACTTTCATGGTCTGGTGTCACTTACTTTACTCCAAGGCGTATCACACAAATCTTCGCCCACACAGTCTACTATAGTTGAAATACGAACCCAGGGTATGGGTTAGCGGCGCCTAAGGTCCGTCGTCCACTGCACAACAACTGCGAACATTATAAGCGTCTGCCTTCGCATATAATGGAAGTGGATTTAGTTGCATAACGTACTTAGCAAATCAAAACACCAACATAACAATGTGGGATTTAACACGAACTGGTTGTTCCAATGACATTCGCAGTTTCACAATTTGGATAGCTGTGTTGTGCCTTCCGGTCTATTCTACTAAACAACATCTGTTCGAGAACGGTCACCACTACTGCTTAGCCCATTCTTGAACGACTGCAGTCAAAGGGGAATATTCACATGGTTAAAGGTTTTACCGGTAATAAAGTTGTAAGATGAGGGCTGTAAGATGAGGGCTGTAGACAGATACCGTGTGTTCTGTCGGGTGGGAATACAGACAAATTTCCATTCGGCCGTTTATTGAACCATCCAGCATTTGCGTTCTGGTGAGCATCTGAAACTGTCTTGATTTCCAGCTCCGCATTTTATCCAACGATGACCTACAAACGACACCCAGACCGCCACTGATCGATTCGGCAGGTTACATTTGCAGGGTTTCTCACCTAAATGATTCCTCGAGATATTATACTAGGGGACACCAATTATGCTTCACTTTGTATATGAAATACCCTGACTAGTCAGATTTCTGGGAGAATCTCCCAAGCTAACAAAAAAGTTGGTTGCATCGTTAGTGTGCACTTTCTGTCACAACTAGATGGAAGTTAGCAAATTTTTATCCAAATTGTCATTCACTTTACCCTTAAACTTGTTTGAACCCTTTAAGTGATTTTATGTCCTGAGATTCCTTACCATTCACATCATCCCTAGTACTTCCCGATGTGGCGTTTCGAAACACCGTCAACCGTTATGCTTATAATTAATATATACATTCGTTGTACCACTAAATTCGCAGTTAAGTAGTCATTTAAGTATTAACTTAGCTCCAGCTACAGAGGCCTGGTAAAACCGACCAAATGCAACATATAGTGCACTGATGAGGAAGACAGAACTTTAACCTGAATTCGAGACTGCGTCTTACACTGACTGTTTAACTTTTTGATCATTCGCAGCATGTTTTCTTAACAAGCGATCGTGCACCACCTGCCAATTGCATTAACTTAACCAAATTTCAGACGCCATCGATTCCGGCTATGCATTAGTAATCCTGTTTCTTGATATACACAAAGCTTTCGACCGATTACTGCATAATCGACTGCTACAAAACTTGGAGAACTTTGGGATCCGTGATGCATTACTAACTTAGCTATCATCATAACTGAGTGATCGTCATCAGTAGTCACTTTAGGTGATGGTCGCTCTTTCCCAGGTTCAATCACCAGTGGAGTCATTCAAGGGAGTGTGTTCGCTCCCTTATTCTTTTTACTCTACACCAATGACATCACCAATTCTGTAAAATATGGTACATCATATTTATTTGCTGGGGATATCAAAATCGTCTATAAGCTTCGAAATGACGAGATTCACTGCACACTACTGCTCATTCAGGATGATTTAAATTCCCTTGAGTCATGGTGCTGCACATGGGTGATGAACCTCTCGGCTAAGAAATCAAGCATCATGTCTTATGGCTGCCGCGTCCCAGAAGAATCTACCACTCTAAACAAGGAATGCATCGCTGCACAACTGTCCACGCGATGTGTTGGAATTAGGTACTCGTTTACCTTCCATTTCTCCGAACAGGCCCAATACCAGTGGCACGTGCCAGACAGTCTACGTACAATATTTCAAACGAAATACACACAACTCGTGCTAGAGTTAAGCTTTTCAAGCTACTCACTTGTTCCATCCTCGAATACTGCAGCGTAATATACGGAAATCTGAGAAAGAGTGACAGGATTGCTATAAAGAACCTGCAGAAGTCATTTACTAAACATCTGATGGGTAAACACTCTGCTATGAGTTATCGAGGACGTTGCAATGAACTTCATCTCGAACCACTTTGGATTCAACGACTGAAGCACAAGTTGTTTCTACTTTTCAACATGTGACGCAAAATGACCTATGCCAACCTTCCTACACTCAATTTACAACATTGTTCAACTCGAGCGCTTTGCAACAATAATTTTACACTGAATATACTGATGGCTAGAAGGAACGTCTGCTCTAATTTCTTCCTAGTCAGATACAGCTATCTGTGGAATAAACTACCAATAACACTCAGGTCATGTGACAATGTGGTAACATTTAGTAGCAGACTTGCCAATTACCTTGATCTAACTACCCTAAGCTCTATATTCACATGGGAAACATCCCTTGATGAACTATTCTAAGAAGGGCCTAAAACATCTAAACACCAATGTTTCCATAATTAGTCTTTGGTCTCGGCCATCCACCAGAATGTTAATACATGAAACGTATATTCCAAACTCCACCTATGCGTGTCACCCATGCAAGAGCATGGATACTTCTGTGCAAATTGATCTGGGCCGCTATAGACACAATTTCATTCATCAAGAGAAATATACGTATTATTATTATCATTATTATTCTTATATGCCACTTAGCCTGGCACACTGACGTAGCAGTCGTACGTTCAAACAGCAAATAAATAAACCAAACTTGACAGATCCGCCTGACTGCGCAAACCCAGACGAGTGGTGATACATTAGAGTTGGTCACCAAAGAACGAATTGAGCCGTGTAGGACGATGCGCACTCCAAAGGGATCATGCATTGGCGAAATTTGACACCGAAATTCATTCAATGTAGTTAAATAATGCCGAAGAAAAGGTTGGGGAGCAATTTCTTCAAAAATGCTGGACGGAAATATCAAAACAACAAAATTGAGCCATACTACCATCTTTAGGTGATATTTCTGCACACTTCTGCAGGACAAGATAAACTGCCAGACGTACCATTTGGGCGTATTTCAGTCGCACACAGATCTAAGAATAAAACTAAAAATTCCATAACTTACCTTTCTAAATATAGCAATAAAGTTGCAACGCATTGTTAACATCACCAATCTTACCACCTAAGTCGTTTCGTCCTAATAAAACCGTACACCCAGTCAGCGCGTGTGATCGATCTACTACCACTAAGTGATCAATTTCTGTACCAATGCTGGTTCTAGTGAGACAACTTTTATGCACATATCAGTCATTCGAAAAGTGTAGACTGTTACCTTGCTCCTTCGGTGATGTGCTGTGACGCTTCGGGATCAATTGCTACAGAGCGTGCACGGTATTTACGACCAGAAAAGAAATGCATCCAGGGTATATGGTAAGGTTAGGCAAAAAACTGCTTTAGGCGTGACAAAATGTTCGTCGAAAATGTGTCCAACTGAGACGGTCACTCTGATAGCTTCTACGGTCACTGCCGTGTACAGTACTGGTGGGAAGACTTATAAACAAAAGTCAAACAGGTCATGAAGAGCACATCAGCGTCCTTGAGAGTAATAAAACCAATTATTAATAATAAAAATAGTCATAATTGTTCCACGCCCTACTGAGGAATCTTTATGTATTCTACAAACAGCTGATCTCGTACACACCTCGAAACCACCATTTAACCAGCAGCATAATTTCCTTGATAATGAGACGAGTTCTGACAGGAGAAATGCCAACAGTTAATTCAGGAGTTGCCTGCCCTACCATTGGTTTCCCCACTTCTCGATAGCAAGCTTACAGCGCATCGGTTGATACTGGTGCCATTTTTGTATATTGGACCCTACTACGCTTATTTATTTATTGCGGGGAATAGAGTTCATTACACAACCAGTCTTTCTTTTCATAAAATTGGAATATGAAGTATTATAACGCGGTTAGTTTAGACAAAATAAACAAAGTTACAAAACTGGCTTTGCAGAAAGGATTCAACATACGAAGTTTAATTGTCAGGTTCCAATCATAATGTCTCCGTGAGTTGAGCAAAAAAGATAGGACCTGTTATGTCATTATTAAAATGACGATTGACATCATCATTGGTTTGGTTTCGTGTTGCTTCTTCCGTATTATCTGATATACTTGATTTAATTGACATATCTGTGATGGCCCCATATTCCAGTGGAACCACTGGGTCTAATGCTGTACATTCTTCGTCCGGACCAGCTCCGATACGATTCATTTTTGGAGATGGGAGATCGTGTAGCGATACCATCGAGGCCTCTTCAACTGTAATCGGTAAGGTGTCTTTGTTAGTATTAGAAGGGTCGAAGTCCAGACGATCAGTAGATCTGTGCGACCCTGGTTTATCTCGCGCACAAGCCTGCCCAACCCCAACAAGGTAGGCATCACATGTTTGCGTTTGTGTGTGTTTTGGATTTAGATCAGAAAGCTTCGAAGGATCATCATGAAGATCGGCAACTTCGGCCACTGTATGGACCGGCGCTGACTGGTGAACATAAGCTGTTGATAAGCTATTGGCGTCTAAACTTTTCTGTGGGATATTTAGTTCCCTTGGAACGTTCAAATCACTTGTAGTCATCTGTTTATCCTGTAATTTACTGGAGGCCTTCAGTGAATCACTTGCACCGTCAGACACCAAAAATGAGACTGTTCTTTTGTGTTCGCGTCTGGAATGACCTGTGCGTCGATCGTGTGGACAGCATCCATTAGATGACTCAACTGACCTCTTCGACTCATTTGTTTCTGGATGCTGATGAATGCATTTCACCACGACCTCCCTTGAAACCCCTGGAGCACTGTGCGAACTGGGCTTATTGTTAACTGAAAATGATCCGTATGGGAGAACGGTTTCAACCTTGTCGGACCCAGATCCTTTTAAACGCTGGTGTTGCCTTTTTACTGCAGTTGAACTAGCTACGCAAGCGACACAGGATTGGTTTGCTGATCTTTTATCTACGCGCTGCTTATGACCGCCGGAATTCATGTGCTCAGAACTTCGAGGTAAACTTACAGGATGTTCGTTTGAAGCAAGTGTTGAACCGTGGACACAATGGGACCGATCTCTCATAGTTTTGTTATGTGCGTAACTTGATCGTCTGCGTAGGAGAGCAGTGAACAACAGAACGGTGAGAACAAGTGCCAGTATGACACCCACAAGACTAGATAAAAGTGCGGGAAAGTATGTGCGCCTGGTAAACGCTAGATCACATTGCATTTCGGCTACGTAGGGCTCTTTTAGCCGCATATCTTTTGGTAAACTTGCATTTTTGATGCTTTCCGTTTCAAGTTGCATATCAGGGTCATTTGGTTGACCAGGCGCTCCGTAACTGCCACCCAAATGTCTCATCCTTTGTCTGATAACCCGCAGACAAACCAGATACTGTGTATTCGGCCTCAGGTCCCTCAGTACATAACTTTGATGCGTAGGCTGACTGATACCCGTCCTTTCAGAAATATCCGAATCTCCATCCGCATAGTATAAGATCTGTCGAAGAAAAACACGTAGCGATTAGTTATGCAAATGCACAGAAAACGGAAAGTTTTGAGAACGCCATATTATGATTAATGGCCTATAACCTGGTTTGCGAATTGTATAAATCATTACCATTAATAGGGAGCAAACCTAATTCAATTATCTTATAGTAAGCACAATGTGTGCTATATTTAGTATGATAAGAAGTTATGGAAAATATGCTTGCTTGCTACAACGGCATTTCACTAGCCAGCTCAACTAGTTGAAAGCAAATATAGTTGGATCAAGGGAGTAAACTTAACCTGCATTGATAACCTATAGTATCGTCCAAGATTGCACTGAACAGTTTAATTAACTCGAAGTTTCCGACAAAAATTTGGAATAATGATAAGCAGCAATAAGTTTTAGATCAGAGTTGAGCTGTACGAAATATTCAAAATTTTATGGCAATGGAGACAAGTAACCCAGCCGTACATCAAATAGACATTAAGCAGTGATTATAATAACATGGCATAGGAAAAAGGAAGATAACACTCGGATAATGTTATGTACAATGTATCACTGAGCTATTCTTCCAGTTCAGTGATTTAAAATTTACCTGTATAATTCAGATTAGTTACTTAAGAAACACAAACAAGTTATAAATCTTTCGTTATCGAAGTCGCTGAACACAAATCTTGTTGTGGCACA
Source organism: Dicrocoelium dendriticum (assembly GCA_944474145.2). Taxonomy (NCBI): domain Eukaryota; kingdom Metazoa; phylum Platyhelminthes; class Trematoda; order Plagiorchiida; family Dicrocoeliidae; genus Dicrocoelium; species Dicrocoelium dendriticum. The sequence goes on from CALYDF020003205.1 coordinate 31,519, forward strand.
TTGGTAGGTGGCCGTGTTCGTTAGCAGTTACACGAACGCTGCATTTTGCTGTTGCTACTCTTGCTGACTGTTGAAGTAGACAAGTCTTTCAAAGTGTCTTACACCTTATCCAGCGGCGTGAACAAGTTGTTGCAACATAGGTAACGGATAGTTGCAGGTATGACAAAAACACGGTGCATACAAGTTCGTGTTGAAAATTGTGAGACTGAGTTCTTGTTTTTAATCGGAAGATGAGAGTAGCGTAGTCTACACGCATTAGTTTTAGTACCAGAAGCAAGCGAATGTACAGACTTCTCTTCACTCGGTTCTGTGCTTTAACAATTGCGAGATTTAGGCTTCTCCTACTGATCGAAGCACAGTAGAACGTAGAGAAGAGCTATGCTATAACGCTTAGTGTAAAAATGAAAATACTATACGATTGGAACTATTCCTGTGGTTCTTAAAGCTTACAGATAGGCTACATTATCATTAACAATATTTCGATGGTACAAAACAATTCACAACTTCAAGTCGTTTTGAAAGGCGAAACTAACCCATTAGTACGTTGAAACCGGTTGCTTCTAACATCTATTAAAGCCTATCACATCAACCAATATGATCACATCCTGGACTATCATTAGACAGGCTATTCGTCCATTTATTTCCTTGATATATCAATCATTTTATTTTTAGCTTCACTATATTCTTTTGTTGGTTGCGTTTTTGTTCTTCATTGTTGGTCACGATTGAGCTTGTCTGCTGAGGTGACGCAATGAAGCCTCCACCCAAAGTGTTTACCCACAAAATGCAGGAAGCCAGAAAGACCCACTGGTGAATTTATAATAGGTACTGAAAAAGACAGCACACTGTGTATTGTTAAATCCACACCTAGTGACACCTGCCGCCAAATCTCGGCACATTCCGTGCGCATGTGCAAACGACTATACATGACGAACGGGCTGACTGGTTGAGTGAATAATGTACGATAAATAGCCCAAATGATAATACAAGTCGGTGGTAGCTAGCCCGCTTTCATGCAACACCGACACACGACCAGATAGGGTATGGATGTGCAGGTGAAACATCTCGTGGGACTCTCCCACATGGAAGCAGGTCCCTCTCTGTCTTGAAGTTGATTGGCTCTTTTGCATTGTTACTTCAATTATACCCACTTATTGTCGCATCGACATCACGCATTAATTTGTTTCTTCCACCACAATCTTGATTTTATTGCAGTGTCTTTCTTTACTAAATCTATGCCAAATTCAGGTTAACTATCTGTATGGTTTCCTAACCACCCTCTTTTCGATATTTTGTATATGACTGTAGTTTGTTGGCCACGCCTTGATGATTGTGGCTAGCATCGTAGGGAACAAAGGTTTATTCCTTTTATTATCAATGTAGCTACTTCTCCCATCTCAACACCAACACTTCGGATTCGCGACTGGGCAAGCCATAAATATGTACCAGCGAGTGAAACCTGAAAAGAAAGCAACTGAGCCCACTTATTCTCACAACAACTCCACGAACACACACTACATCGTGTTTGATAGGTTTAATTAGATATCCGGGTAGACAGACGTACAAGCACTTCACTCTGCCTTATCTTGCCCCTTTTTGTTTACTGCCTTACATTGCTCGGTCAACGAAGATGTAGCACATACAATTCAGAAGCGGCTACATTGATACACTAATCCTATATTTCTCTCCTTTTTCGCATTTAAGCAAAACTTCATTGACTATAGATAGTTTACCCTCTATTACTCTTGCATATCATGTACCACGTTGTGCTACTCATCTGATTTTACTTGATGACACTTATTGCTCTATCATCCCCTTTCACCTTCCTTCCCTTTTCATGAGCCTGTTGCCTTCATGGTGGCCCCGATCCGCACCGGAAAAGACAGACATCTCTCGTGTTCTGATAGGAAACAACAATGAAAACCCCTAAAAGTCTTACCAAACGTTACCAGTACATATCTGTAAAACCTCCAGACATTGACAACCCTACATGCTTGAGCATGTCTCACATGTAAATACCATCTGTTCCTTTGTAGACAAGGTTTCTCAATAAAACATGAAATATCCACAGCATTATTAATTAAAGGAGAATGATGGATTTTCAAGAAGGAACAAAGCACAGGAAAACATTCGACAGTTCACAATTTCTGCAATCTAAATAAAGAGAAAAGCAGTTTGGACTCTGGCTGACGTCTGACTTTTTGATAGAATATCGAATATGAGTTCAAAATTTAGTGTGCATAAAACCGATGCGAAAGCAATGTAGAAATAGAAAGTTTGTGTTAAGTTGACTAAGGAGAAAAACCTCGTATTGCTTGCTGATAATCTGCTGAACCTCATCAAGAGTGATCTTTTGGAATTACGGATAACACCTAGCAAATCATTTGGTTTTGTATGCGATCCAACGAGAAAAGCAGAGCCCTAAGTGATATATGACTAAGTCACTTGACGCAAAAAGCAGAGGTGGATTATGTTAGGGTCTGTTTGTTTCCCACGCGCAAACACGGCTTGAAAGTAAGCCGTTTAGAGACTGCTATAACGTCAAGCTGTCGTGAAGGAAATTCCATTTCAAAAGTTCCGGTCTAACACGGAAAATTGACAGCGTATAATAGTTGTAAGAGGATAGGAACTTGTCACAAAATAAACGGCATTTGCGGAATCGAATTCACTGCTTTCTTGATGGATAATCACTGATGGAACACACGCATATATATATATATATATATATATATATATAAGGTTCACCACGGAGGAAACATAGTTGAGCTTTTACTGTCCTGTCTAATACCTACAAATAAAAATGAGGATTTAACTTTGCAATTTCTATGTCGAACCCACTACTCTACGGACGTGTTTTACCGTTTGCCACCGAGCGGGCGGAAATTAGCAACAGTCGTTATAAACTCCGGTGTTTTCGTCCGTTAACACTGCGGAAAGTTGAACTGCTCTGTTATTTAATCTGCAGGACTTGACGCGTTTATGTGGGCATGTGGGGAAAATATTTCTGTGTCACTAAACGGTCCTGGCTTTAGAGCGCAGTAACTTCAAGGATCAGGGAAGGCTGCGGTCGTTAGGGGAAGCTGGACTTGAGCGGTAAGGTACAGGCGCACAGCATTTACTTGTTAGAATCAAAACCTGATTGGTAAGCTTTAGCTCTACTATTATGATTTATTAGGTTAAAGAGCACGCTACTGTCTGTAACTGTGTAGCTACGTACTAAACCAGCACTTAGTGAGCAGTATCCTAACTGGCTTATGACGGACGAAATGTGTGGTTCTGGTAGAAGAGACAAATGTGAGTGGCAATCAGTGCTTAGTTCCGCAGTATTGGCCAAAAGGCCTTAACAACAGCCGCTTCGCGAGGTCACATGACAAGGCCGACCTCTAGTTTACACATCGAATGAAGCGCTTCAACTCTCATCAATGCCGGACATTGTAAATCGCTTCCTCTCAACCAACGGTCTGCACTCGAGCTGCTTAATTTGAACAGTGGCTAACACCTTATGTCTGATGGATAGACAGGCAAACACCCGGATACAATTCGAATGTTATCTTAAGTAATTTTGCAAACTAAGGAAACTGTTTCCATAATATATCAGCAAATGCTGACCAATTTCTCGCGTGGATTTTGGTCTGGATCAAGTGATGTGGTACACAGGGTAAATGAGGCTGTACTACATATTTTCAGTGCAGACGCACGCTTTAAACATGATTTCTGGCGGTTCACCTGCCGCGCTGTTCCACCACTTCCCGGGCGCATTCGGTTAACCATGCGGAATTGTTTTCAGGTTGGCCAAACTGCAGTTTTCCACTGAGGTAAGCAAAGCATTCAAATGCAATTGCTTGCCAATAAGTGGACAAACTGTTGACATCAGTCTAACTAGTGAACCAGAGCACGCAGTGATATGCGATAACCGAGGGATAAACCCACTGATGTGAAGTTGGCAGAGCCGGTAATGACCACCATAGCTGTCTGATCCAAACTCTGATAGTTACCAACAGTGTAATTCGAATGGTTTCACAATTTCTTTGTCGCTTGGTGAAAAGCAAATGAGAATTCTCAAGTATATGAAGCTAAGTGGTTATTTAAAATAGTTTGATCGTCTCCGATCCAGTTGCGTGGTTCAATACCTTTGTCTAATGATGCTTGTTCTTTAAGAACTAATAAGGAAAAACTAAAGGTTACCAGCTGTAGCTGCTAATCATTTTCCTTCTCTGTTCCTGAGATTTTTTCCAGATCATAAATGGAATGACTCTCCGAATCACATAAACTAACTTTTGCCCGATATAATAGCTTTTGGGCCAGTGCAGGTGAGCTCCATCGCCAAGTGAGTTGTAGATTGTGGCTGTCCGTAAATGATGGCATCACTTGGAAATCCGAAACTAGGTGAAAATTGTCAGCTGGCATCTCGATCACTGATATCGCCGCCATAGGTCACATGGTTAAAGGATACGTGGGACAAAAGAGACGTCATTGCACGTTTTCAGGAGTTTGTCACAATTGAATCTGAAAAAGGACACAGATGAAACATCGTGTATGGCGTGATAGGTACTGTGCAATGTGGATAGATTACGGTAGTTTGCATAACTCAAATATGTTAGAATTAGTTTCTTGGACAGTTGCTGTACATCCACGAAATCTGATCAGATGCTCATGCTTTGTCACGAGTGACTGAGTAGTCTTTCTGGTCATCAGCATCATACACCTTAAAAGTTTGAAAGTATTTATTTGCGATACTAAAGGTCACGACCGATTGGTATGGAATTTAACATCTCTATGGTGACACATGCAATGTGATGTTCGTTCAGCGATGTTTTTTATCGTGATTTAAAAAACAACTAGCTAAATAGCAATGAGTTTTGTCACCATCGATTCCGCTGAAGTCGCTTCAATGAGTCCTAGCTTTCAAGTGTTCACAAGCATAAAACATCCGTACGAGAGTCTGACCACTGATGCTGATTGGTTTATCAACAATGGTTTGTTGTTCCCTGCAGACGCAAATGAAAAACTAAACGCAATATTACTTGTGGATTTTGTGAGTAACGTAATGTTCGTAGAAAGTAGAAGACACGATTAAACTTCACACAACAATCTGCCTCGACGGGGATTGGAACCCCGGTCCCAAGAATTTCCGGTCCGCTGCTCTACCACTGAGCTACCGAGGGCAATACGTCGCGCACCAAGCAGAAGTCATGTATTAACTTGCGCACCTATTCGTCAACCCTCGGTAGCTCAACGGTAGAGCAGCGGACCAGAAATTCATGGAACCGGGGCTCGAATCCCCATTGAGGCAGGTTATTGTGCGAAGTTTAATCGTGACTTCCACTTTCTTTAAACGTAGTATCACAAACGAGCGAATATGTTCATATCACGTGTTTATTCTGACTGCGCAGTCCTCCATCGTCTAACGCAGTCCTTTAACCAATAGATTGGGTCCTCCAAATCTGAAGTGATACTGGTCAAGACGAGATAGTTATGTGAATCCAGTGCACAGAAACCGCTGTGTAAATTGTATCTTTTCATGGGTCGAAGAACATAAGCTACACCGTAAATGAACTGTATTTCGTGCAAACTGGCCTCCAGAAGCAGTGGACACAGTAGCTCACTTTTTGCCTCTAAGAATTTTGACACATATTTTTGCGGTATACGAACATGATTTTTTATTCATCATTTTGTAATGTCC
>CALYDF020003206.1:0-37101 GCA_944474145.2 Dicrocoelium dendriticum
TTTGTTCAGAATGATAAGGGGAAGTCAATGTTTAATTTCCACTGTTGACACAAATACCACAGTTGCCGGAAAAGTAATCCTTCACCGTAGTACGCATAGTCATAGACGGAATGATCAAAATTGGTGTTTAAAATGCATCACGGATTTTGGCTATTGGCCTTCGTGTATCTGAAATGAGCTACTTTTCAGACCTCAAAGACCATTGTAATTTGAGCCGTTCATTCATTGTTTCTTCCACGTAAGATGACTACATAGTCGTAGATGAAACAATGGTTTATGACAAGTAAAACAACAACTTGAAAGACCACCCATGTTAGGAAGTTAATGAAGTGCAAATTCCTAGAATACACAGGTAGACAATATGCCCTATGCATAAAGCGGGCGACAATGCAACCGCATGTTAGAAGCAAAATTGTGGGAATGGGATGGGATCAGTTAAAAATCAATAATAATTTGAAATGTTCCCTGTGTATTATAAAAAACAACGGAATGGTCCAACTTTTTCGCTAATTTACGTGTGTCAGGGTGGATTTTAGTTCCAAAATTCTAGTGAATCCGCTCATACAGCAAAAATGAGATAGCTGAATGTAATATCCAGACGTATTTTAGAAAATTGCCAAGGATAAGTCACGAATAAGCGAAATATAAAGCATATTCCATTGTTGGCAGGGCCATAGAGGAATTATTTCACCAACAGCCTAGACAAGAGCGTTGCTGACGTAACTGCAAGCTATTACCCCTGAGGGTGGTGTTCGAGTTGACTTGAGTCGCCCAACATTTCATATAGATTTATGAAATCTCCGCCTAGTAACTAATAGCCTTCCCTGTGGAAGTAAAATGGGTTTTGTCTCTTGCGTTGAGTGTGTTTGTGCAAACGCCGTATATTTTCTTACTTTGAGCTGAACGACTTAAGAAGGATATGATCGGTCATCCATCAGAAATTTCACATGGGTAAGGATAATCACTGTTCGGTTTCCCCCACGCTATTGGCGAACACCCATGTTTTATAACTTATTTCCTTTGGATAACATTCTAGTGCCGTTTCATTTTTGTAGTTCAATTACTGAAGGACATTGTTTGGTTAATTTACCGCGGCTTATAGCCTTTGTGAAGCTTACTCGGCTGGGTTCGAATACCTGGGAATACCTTGTTTAAATTTGGAAACTATATCTGCCACACGCGACAGTCGACTGCGTTAGCACCACCTGCACATAAAATCCTAGAAACTTGCCACTTAGTGTGCTTTATTTCCGCCGTGTGTTACCGTTAGGATAGCGATATCTAATTCATCATGTTGATGTGGTGAGACTCGCCAATAAGGGCAATTACGATTCGTTGAAATTGGTTGACGAATAAGCTGAATTTACTACACGCACCCATTCTTTCGTGTTCTCTTGTTAGCTGACACAGGAAGCCGGCAAGTTTCTTCTCGCGTACTAGTTCGATGACATAAGTGCAGTTAAATCATTGCTCCTATACATACTTTTACATCTTCTGATGTTTGATGACCTACAAATTGTTGAATTCTTTTGATTGTGCAAGTGTGTGCTGCACTTGAAATACCGATGTTGCACGAGGCCTCTTTCATGGACCTCTAAGCTGCAGTAAATTTTGCATATAAATAAGCCTAGTCCGTGGATAGCGTCAATGGCGGTGCATAATGGCAAGCTTTTGGTGTTTATGTATCTATACTTGTTAAATATGCAGTATATTGGAATAATGTAAGTTGATTTAGCCCAACTGCGGTGAAGAAGTATCATGAATGCTACAATTTATTTGCTTTGTTCTGCGCAGTTGATAATCCTCCTAATTTGCACACGTCGCTCATGCTAATTGTGGTAACCTTGCGTAACGACCACGTGGTAATTTTTAACTAACTTTCAGATAATTTTTACTTTTCGCGGATTCGCTTGTAACCAAAGTACTCCATATGGTAATTTAGCGCGTATTTATGTCGTCAGATAGGTTTACTTTATTCGATATCTTTTATATGATATTGGCATTTTGAATGATTGGCTGTTGCTTGACATCCCAGGTGTGGCTGCGATTGATGTGCATGTTGACAAGGTGCTAACTGTCTGCTACCAACTACCTCGTCCATATTGGCTCCAGAAGACAGTTGGTCGTTGCTGGAGGGGACGAGATGCACTGTCCTTGTGGTCGTGCTAGGCTCAAAGAGTGGTTCTATGCACTCAGTGTGGAGCGGACAATGGTCCAACCACAGTCGTTTGTTGCGCTTGATTCCCCAAATACAGTGTGCTCGTGCTTGTCTGTGAAGGAGTGTGGGGCGGCTCCGTTGATGAAACGTGGCTCACATCCACATGCCTCCCGGTCTTATTCCTTCGGGTTTATAATGGATATGGGTGTGTGGATGGAGCTGTGGGTGGTGCAGCGCAAGCCAAACACGGTCCCTCTGTATGCGCAGGCGTTCTGTGGCTGGCCACAGTGACAGACGAATCCGAAACCGGATGCCGCCAACCATGTTGTAATAATACAAGCTTTCGAGCAATCGCTAAATAGATCAGTAGAATAGCCTGAGGAAACTAAATCTTCCCATTCTCCTGGATACAGATTATTTTGTTAGGTCATGATTTGTATGTGGGTTTCGGGACTATGGCTATTTGGCTTCACATGATAAGAAGCGTTGATGTAATTGTCGGGTTTTGGGGAGACAGCTCTGTGTATCTGACTGAGACACAGAATCTCAAGTGTGGCTTCGTTGGAATTTGAAGTCAGCCTCTGCTAAATCGCTCACTAGGACAGAATCCAAAGTGTAAGATTCTGGCGTTGCTTTTTCCAAAGCACTGCACTGCATGACTGAGAGTTTCGTCCTGGTCTGGACTAACCAGGGAATTGAACTCGTTATGCGATCGTTAGCGACTATCACCATAATCTTATACGGTTTGTCTCCATAAAGTGGGTTTACTAAAATTCGCACGACTCACCAGTGCTGGTGGCTAGTCTCATTATATCCACTATAAATGTATACCCCTGACAAGGGAAACAAAAATATTAATGTCCTCAAAGAAACGCGAGACACATTTGAAGTATTTTTCTGATCATAGTGTACCAAGAAAACTCAGATACTACAAACGTTGTTTGAATAGACCACATGGTGGATTTCCTCTGTGGATAGTTACCACATGTAATGTTGTTGCTTCGATTTTACCCAATTTAGCAGAAGACTGGGAAACTGCTACATTTGTCAGCGCGTTGAACACCAATAACAAAAGTAGTTTGCGACGAAACAATTGCCCAGGTTCTAAATTTGCTTCTGTTAGTCACAGTACCACAGATCGGACTACTCAGATCATATACGGTATAGTAGCATGCTGGGTCGCCTTTTGCATCAGTCAGTGGCATTTTAGATAAGAAACAACAGTGAGCGTGATCTGCTCCTCAAATTTGTAAGCATGGTGGATAGATGGATGCTCATCCGGAAAATAATGAATAAGGTTGATACCATTATACGTATTGACATCTGTGTCCCGGTATAATAAATAACGTTGTGTTTGGATAACTGAACAAGAATACCAGGTAATAGAAGCGAATGAAAACTGGTGACAGTGATTGGCTGCTTTACTGTAGGTTTTGTTAAATCTGCTAAGGAGAATTGAACCAAAGTAAGTAGTGAATATTCCAGTGTTTAACAACTCCCCAAGTAGACTTCACAATTGTGAATCAAATGGATCCAAACTCGTGTGCGCATCAGAACAGGGACCAGTGTGATATTTTGGCTTTTCACCTTAAATCATGTGGCTCATAAACTGTCACGTTAGTAATAAGGAGTCTATTCCAAACATCCTAAAGCAGGAGTGTAAAACACTCTGCCTGCGGGCCGCATGCGGCCGTTTGAAAGCACCCGCACAAAGGATACCGTAATTTGTTCATTAAACGTCCGAAAACGCGGTTTTTCTACGTAAAACCGGATAAAAGTGTGTCCACGCATAAACGATATATTATTATTCAGGATGTCTTTTACACTTTGAAATAGGCAACACCTCTTAAATGGTTTTAATAGCACAGGATTAACAGAAATGCAGTCGCAAGGCATGAAAGTTAAAACGTTAAAATAAAAGTGTTTTGACGTTCCAAATATATGCCGTTAGCATAACCGGATCACCCGTCTCCCTCTGGGATTTGATTGCTTCCATTAGTCAGCATGCCTAAATCATGCCCATCCCCTGAGGTTTCCTTGTTTGTCGTGGTGTGTACCACTTGCGTGTGTAACTGCACTGAATGCACGCGAACCGATATCACCTGCTATCACTCGTACAACTTTTGTTGCTGTTTCTGATAAATTGAGTGAAATGACTTTCTTACAATACAATGAACATTGTTCCGATTCCACAGAATCTTTATGATTACCAGTTCAATCCCAGCTAAGAGGAGAATGACGATGAACGAAACAGGTCGATTGCTTCAAGAAGAAATGGAATTAGAGTATTTTTCCCACAACGCTGAATGAATACATGCCTCGCATAATTTGTAACAACGCTACAACGCTGAAAGGGAACAATTAAAAAGACATTATGAAATGAACCATAGAAGTTTTGACAAAACTTAAATGTGTAATGCGTGTCTCAAAACTTGAGAAATTGTAGGCTAAACTGATAGAAATACAGAAATGTCTTACAAAATTGAGTAGGAGTGTTTGGCTTCCGTTACTGCAAGCTTTGAAGTCATCCGGATGATTGTCCTGTTTGGGAAATCTTACAATGAAGAAGATTCATGAAACATTGCCTTGTAACTACTGTTGAAATTGTATATCCAGAGAAAGCATGCTTAATCAAATATAATTCATTAAACAAGAACACTGTTGCTGAACAAAATGATGAAATGTCAAATGCTTTGAAACAATATCTGAAAGCCACATCATCCGGTTTTGAAGATTTTTCCGCTGATATTTGTGAGATCGTTGCCATCACTTGAAAAGCCCAGCTCACTATTTTTATCAGGGCGTGTGACAACGAATTTAATGTATATGGAGAACTGACTGAACTGGCTCGAACGCATAACACTACAACAAGTCAGGATATCTTTCAGCAAGTTCAACAGCTTCTGCATGACTAGGAATTACATTTGAGTAAACTTGCTTGCTTATCTAACGAAGGTGCTGTGAATATTGCTGCTGGAGATAATGGTGTTATTGACATGTTATGTGCAGCGTTTGAAAACTCGCACTTACATCCATCAAATGCAAGTTTCACTGCAATAATCATCAACAAAAGTTGTGCTCAGAGAGTTTAACACTGGATCATGTGCTCAATTTGGTCCCAAAAACAATGAACTATATCAAAGTTCATGCTCTCAACCATTGTCAATTCAACCAGTTGACCGATGCTCCATTCGATGCAGAATCCTGCTGGTTATTAGGTTACAAGTTGTTAAAGAGGATTTATTTGCTGTGACATTAAATAACGATGCCGTTCCAGAGAAAAGGTCAAAATATTGATAAACCTAAGGGGAAATTTGTCTCCAAGATTTGGTATTTAACGTAGACATTACTACTCATTCAACTAATTTTACTTGCAACCACATAGCACAAACAAACCTATCATTCATTTGTATGAGGCCATCAAGTGCTTCGTTACGAGACTAATAATAATAATACGTATATTTCCTGATTGTCCGCTAAGTTGTCTCTGGCCTGTGGACAGATCATGGGTACAATAATTATTATGCTCACGGATGAGTGAGATATGTATTCTGGGGTGTATGTTGTTAAAATGGGCCCCATGCTGAAGCTGATCTTACATTCATGATGCTCCTTCATCGCAGTTAGGTTAAAGCAACTTACAATTAAATTTTTTTAAGCGGGATAAATTTCATTCCACTTTATTTGGTTTGTTCTGCCTACTTGAGTAATCTTCTATTAACTTGCACAAGTTGCTTACACTAATTGTGGTTATCATCGTTAACTGTATTGCGTTTGCAGCTTCTTTGAGTAACTGATGGATATTTTGTACTTATCGCGGATTCGTTGCTAACCAACGTACTTCATATGCTAATTTAGCGAAGTTATGTCGGCATAGCCATATGCTTTAACAGAAATATTTTATTTGATACCGTCATTTCAAGTGATTGGCTGTTATTTGACATCCCTCTTGTGGCGGCCGCTGATGTGCATGTTGGCAGGGTGCCTACTTGTCTATTACTCACTACCTCGTTCATACTGGCTCCAGGAGACAGTTGGTCATCGCTGAATGGGACGGGGTACACGGTACTTGTGGCCTTGATAGGCTCAAAGTGTGGTTCCATGCACTCAATATGGAGTGGATTACAGTACAGCCACTGCTTAGTGTGCGTTTGATTCCCCAAATACAGCGTGCTTGTGTTTGCCTGCGAAGGAGCGTGTGCCGGCTCCGTTGATAAAATGTGGCTCTTATCCACATGCCTCACGGTCTTAATCCTTTGGGTTTACACTGGATAGGGGTGTGTGGTTAGAACTGTGAATGATGCAGCGCAAGCCACCCACAGTCCCTCTGTAGGCGCAGGCTTCCTGTGGCTGGCCACAGTGACGGGCAAATTCGAAACCGGATGACGTCAGCCATGATGTCAAAAGAATTTGGAGTCAAATGCACTTTGTTTTTTTGTTGAGATTTTGAACCATCTTAAATCTTTTTTTATACATACCTTGGTTCATCCTGGAACAAATCTTGTGGTGATTTACCAGATGGAAGCATGGTCTTTTTCGAATTCTGGTCCAGGAAATTACAAAGCTGAATGTGGAATGTTCTTGCATTTGCGCATGACCTGTTTGTGGCTGGTAGGCTATTCCACATGACAACGAATCTGACGCGGAAGACGTTTGATCGGATAGCTGTCCTTGTTCTTGGCACACTTAATTCCCAGGTTTGTTGCTATATTCCGAGTGAATTTCCGTAGCAATTTAAGTTTACACAGATTGGGGTATGTCTTTTGGTTGATGAGATTGTGTAACAGCACCATGTTAGGTTTCTTTCGTCGCAACCAAAGGGGCTCGAGCTTAAGCTGCTGGCAGGGCTCCTGATAACTCAAGGTGGTTGATTTACTGAACAAGCGCTTAGTGAATTATCTTTGTAAGTTATCCAAAGCTTTCCTGTCCCCCATACATATGTTCCCATAGATGATGCTGACGTGCTCAAGGACAGTAAGTGTAAGTATTTTGAAAAGCTCGAGTCTGGCAGGGCTTGTATAGATTTTATGGCATATGTTATCCACAGATCGTTTGACACGTGCTATCTGATACTCAGCTTGCTCTGAGAAATCAAAATTTGAAGAGTATCGTATGCCTAGGTTACAATTGGATAGTTGCACACAGGTACATTTGTTGTTCAGTTTATCAGACACTTCAGGGATCAAACATCCGTGTGACATAATGCATGATACACTAGCTGCGAAATTTAACGTACATGTTTTGCACCATTTCTCCAGTGAATCGAGGTCTTCTTGAACCAGCAGCATTGCGCTATTGAGCTCATCCCGTCGAAATTCATAAACAATATTTATGTCATCGGCGAACAAAAAGGCCTGCCATGCTTTATGAACACCGTGATATCGTTAATATAAAGTAGGCAAAGGCAAGGATCAAGTACACTCCCTTGGATGACATCACTAGTGATTGGACATAGGGAGTAGTTATGAGTACCCAGAGCGACTATCTGGTAACGCCCATTTTGGTATTATGTCAACCAACCAGATAGTGGGTCTCTGATTCCAAATGACTCCATTCTTTTCAGTAGTTTATTGTGTGGCACTCTATCGAATGTCTTTTACATATGCAGGAACAGTATTATAACTGCATCTTTGGTGTCAGTGGCTTCTGTGATATAATCCGGATAATGCAACCGACAACTTATTCAGGAACGTTAATCGAGGAACGCATGCTGGGATTTGTTAAGCGGCCCATGCCGATGGATAAGGTCCATGATTCAACTTTAACTAATTTTTCAAGTAATCTAGCAATGACGGGAGTATGATGTATATGTCGATATTTCGTGACGTGCTGTTGGGGCCCACTTTTTGACGAGGGACAATAAACGAAGTTTTCCACTGATCCGGAAATTAGCCAGATTTAAAGGAGAAGGTGAAGATGTTCAGCAAAAGCAGTGGTATGTCAAGTCCACCGATTTTCATAACCGGTGGGGGTTACCATGGGAGTCTGGTATGAGCGATGGTTTGATGGCCTACATACCTTGTTGGATGGTCGAAAGAGAAATCGCGGCATTATGTATGACTCTTGTTGTAAGTTCCGGACAGGAAGTTACAGCGTCGGTTTCTACGTTCAAGGAAGCAGCGAAAAAAGGGCATGACCGCTTTGCAGATAGCAGGTGGGTCGTTAAGGTGGCGACCCTCCTCAACAATAAGTCCTGTAATCAAAGACATTCGATCGTTGGTCCTATTACGGAGTACTTTGGCCAGTTCCTTTTCTTTGCATGTCATCTGCAATCGGTTTCAAATGTACGCGCTTGATGCAGGCGATGGATTCGTGTGGCTATAATACTAGAGAGATTACTCTATTTTTTCCGAATTTCCCGATTAGTTTCCTCCTTTCCAGGTCACTCAGAGTGTCGATTACACTATTAACATCAGAAGTGACATGTTTCTTATGTGGGAAAAGCATAGTTATGATGCGATTGATCTGGTAGTAGAACGGTTTCATTGTAATGGGGGCGTTAGTGGAGAGAAGAAAGGCATCGCAATTAGAAGATCGGATCAGCTTTCCGAAATACTCCCAGTCAATTCTTCGTATAGTGCGCTGGGTAGATGAGTCGAATTTGGTATTCATTTCAAAGTGGATGGAAAGGCGTACCATCTTATGACCACTACCAAGAAGGTTGTCTATGATGTCAATAAGTGCTTCAGCAATCCCCGGTGTGAAGCGTAAATCTAGTACGTTGGCAGATCTAGTTGGTCTGGTGACCCACTCTGTCCAAAACCAAACCCTGATAGTCGATAAGAAAGATCTGTGCAATTATGAGGATGTTTGTGATGACTAAGTAATATCCGGTAGGTTTAGACCGTCAACAATTATCTTTAGACTTTGTGGTAACATCGATGCGAAATCAAAAGCCAAAGCGATTTTTTTCGATGTCACTGGCTGTTGCTTTCGGAGAGTTGTAGATGCCACCGAGAAGTATTGTAGTGGAGGCTGCAGCGACTGATAGCCTTAGAGATTCTGGGACATTGTTTACCTGTGTGTTGTCAATAAACTGCGCTTGGAAGTTCCGATGGAGATATACGAAGCACCCGCCTCCCTTCTTTGTGCTGCAATCTCTTCGAAATATAAGACATTTAGAAATATCTAAAGTAGCACCTAATGTAACAAGGGAGCACCATGTTTCGGGGACCAAGATTATAAGCGGGGTGCTCAGCTGAGTAAGCATGCTTAGAAAATACAACTTCTTTTTATGGATCGTGTGTTAATTAGTATAAGTGAAAATGTGGTGTGCACAGAAACGTCTTCTGTGAGTATTTCACAGGATTAGGAATCATAAATGACATGCAGAGAAGTTAACTAAGTGGGTGGTAGAAACCAACCTATCGGTGGAATGTTCAGGTGTAAGGGTATTGTTCGCATTATTAAGACCTGGTGAATGTAAAAGTTTGATGTCCCGAGGCAAGATTGGGATTTATCTGATATTGCGCTAACCGTAACATATGGATGAACTGCCAGAAACGTGGAACAAGTTAGGCTGTCGCTGCTGGGTGTATCAGTGGTGGGAATGTAAGCAAGCCATTGCCACTTCCGCTAGAAAAAGGTTGAAATAAAGTAATGGATTGTGAGGGTCTGCATAGGTATGTCGCATGATAGGCTGTATTGTCCGCTTTTCTACGTCTCTCTGGTTTTCATTTCTCTGTCTAGGGTTGTTGTAGACAGGAAGC
The DNA here is from genome assembly GCA_944474145.2 of Dicrocoelium dendriticum. NCBI lineage: Eukaryota > Metazoa > Platyhelminthes > Trematoda > Plagiorchiida > Dicrocoeliidae > Dicrocoelium > Dicrocoelium dendriticum. The sequence continues at coordinate 9,868 of CALYDF020003206.1, forward strand.
TCACAAGTAGGCTGGCCTGTTGGAGGTTTGTAGGTTGAAGTAGCCAGAAGATAAATATTGTGAGCTCTAACAGGCTCGAAGTAACACGTAGCGCTGCGATGGCAAGCAGTGGTTGACACGCAGGTTTGAGCACTACCGAGTTCCTCACAGCTGCGCGTTTCGCGCAAATACCAGTCGATGATACATTTGTGTTTACGACATCAGCACGCCAATCTGGGGGCGCACCTTGACGTTCGTATTTGTTTCCCGGTATTTTTATTTGATTCCCGACTGCCACTTGTTCGCCACATCTAATAATTCCTGTAGGGAATAAACCGTTTGAGGTCGGAGCAATGAGGACGCAGTCGCGAATACTGACGTCTGTTAAGTTCGGTTGCCGTACTGTAGGCGTTGAGATAGAAGGTGGGGCAGAGATTTTCATATTACTGCTAACAGCTACGAGTTGTCGAGATCAACGTTGGTAGTTGCGGTTGTCACAATTGGTGTCCCATTTTCATGTGGAATTGTCTGCGGTTCATCAGCGTAGCTGTTACGCTTTTCTGGCGTTTTCAGTGCAATTCTGAGGATAAATCGTTGCAGTGACGTACGATACGTTTTAAACAAAATAACTTTGTATTGGTATATGTAGTAATGATATGTTGGCTGTGCAAAAGGTAATCTACCGATTTTTCGCTCGAAAATTTATAACTGATTGGAAAAACAAAAATCGGCGTTTTGCTTTTAGTCGCAGACGTTTAATTACGACATCGGATATTTGCAAGCCTTAAGTAGAGCAGTCTTTACTTTGTTCGAACTTAGTCTGTCCGGCTTGCTAAAAGCGATCACGTTTTTACTCTACGGTTTCTTTCATGTACCTCTGAGGCGATGGAGTCGATTAGTTGGCTAGCCTGTCTAAGTGGAATGTGATCAATCTCATCAGATGAGTTCTTGATGTAATCCAGCGAAACTAAGTAATACTTGCGAAGCTCAAGGGTGACCAAAATCTTCCTTAAATTGTCTAGTTTTGAATGCAATGAGCACACTTTAGCGCTAAGTTCAGATGTAAGCTGAAAAGCCAGAGAAAACCACTCTATAGAATTTCCCGCAAAAATGCATAAAAGTTCAAATTTTGCAAAAGAGGCATGAAATAATGCAAAGAAGGTGCAGGTTTTTGCAAGGAAAGTGAAAAGGTTTTCAAAACCCTGTGCGATTCGCCAGCCGCTTTGAGCCAATCCTCTGACCTCAAATGTCTTCTCCTGGGCCCTGTGCTAATGTTTAGTCCGTAATTCAAGTGCAATGAGCGCGCTGCCTATTGACTACGTGAGACTTATGAATGGACCTTGAGTCCATGGACATGTGCGGTGCCATGAGCTACTAAATAAATAAATAAATAAATTGTATATTCCTCGACTATGCGAGAAGCTGTTCTCTATAAGGAACAGATCAAATAATGGTACAACTTTTCCATGACATTTCATCAATACATTTTCAGAGATAAACATGGATGCAATTGCAAATTATGTTACACAGAGTAATCAGAATCGTTCTGCTATTTTTGCCTGCCACTGAATCAGGATTCTTTACAATCACATGATAGATATTTGGGCCGAGAGAAAAAAATGTAATGAAAGGGGCTGTTGTCCGAAATGATATGTGTATGTGCTTCAGAAATTTATTCAGGCACCATGGATACCGTTTTCGAATGCGTTATCTAGAGACTGTGATGTCCCGAACATCTTAATCACGTTTTGGACGGTTAAATGCTTACTAATAGCAAGCTTAAAATTGCAAAGCGTATAGCATGTTCTGATATCACTTGGAAGTTTGTTCCAAATCTTTGAGTATTGGGTTAGAAAGAAACGTTCTCTGATTCTCGTAGAAAATTTTGGAATCATGACCTTTACCTCTTTGTTACGTATTGGGTATCTGTTGTTTACAGATATGTGAACACCGCTTTCAGGACTGCGAATTTGACAATTTATGATTCTGTAAAGAAAACATAGGTTCAGCTTCATTATCCGAAGCCAAACTGGGTCAAATCCAAGTTTATCGCATCGCTCCTTGTATGTCAACTTTGAGGAATATCCACATAGCTTTTTCGTGAAACGTATCTGGACCCTCTCAAGAGCGTGCTGGTCAGACTTCCGTAGATTAGACTGTATCATTGAACAGTATTCCATACACGGCAATACATATGTTTTGTAAAGGGATATGCGAGATTCCGTGAGGTAAAAATGATGGCAGATATAACCAATGGTCTTCATGGCTTTCGAAACTTGGAAGTCACAGTGTTCAGAAAAGTTAAACGTAACTGAATATCGCACGCCCAAGTCGCGAATTGTCCTGCATTGCGAGATATAGGCACCTTGTAGCAATAAACTGTCTGGCGGTACTTGGCATTTGTACGACAAAATATTACACTTGTCCACGGCAAATGACATCTGCCACAGTTGGCACCAGGAGTCAAGGGCGGATAGGTCATCCTGAATGAGACGTACGGCTTCCTGAGTATTTGCACGTGGTTGTGAGTAGACAACTTTAATGTCATCAGCAAAGATAAATGCAACACCATTTCTTATTCTCTGGAATATATCGTTAATATAAATTAGAAAAAGAAGTGGACCAAGAACACTCCCTTGAATCACTCCACTAGTGATTGCTTTCAGTGTAGAGAAATGATCGCCTATGCGCACAACCTGCTGTCTACCAATTAGATATGAAGACAGCCAAGAGAACATCGGTTCTCTAATGCCTATAGCCTTCAGTTTTTCCAGTAACCTTCTGTGAGGCACTCTGTCAAAGGCTTTTTGCATATCCAGGAACAGGATTACGACACTGTTTCCGTTGTCAATGGCAGCCGTTGTGTGGTTTAAAAAGTCAGTCTGGCATGTTGCGCAGGATCGACCTTGCATGAAGCCGTGTTGCGAACTGCTGATAATGTTAGCTTTGTTCAAGAATATAAATAGTTCATCTTTTACTATCCTTTCCATTATTCTAGATACGATGGGTGTGTGATTTATGGGACGAAAGTTTTTAACCTCGTGGGCAGCGCCATTTTTATGTCGCGGGATAACAACAGAAGTTTTCCATTGAGTAGGGTATACTCCGTTGTTAAAAGAGAGTTTGAAGATGTTGAGCAAAAGCAGAAGGAAGTCACTACCACTGCGTTTTATTAAACATGGGGGTAGTCCATCAGGGCCTGCGCACGTTGAGGAGTATAAGCGAGCGACTTGACTAGTGATTTTCACTATAGTGAATTCTACTGTGCATAGACCTTCATTATTTTGCGGCGTGATAAATGTTGGTGTGTTTGATGATTCAGTGAGCATTGATTCGGCAAAATAAGCACTATGCGCTAACCCCCTCGCGCCCGAAACGCTCAATCACAATTGGTCTGTGAGCAATGGACAGCCGGAACATAAGCGCACGACTGAATGGAATGCCTTCATTCCAGCTTGCCATGCATGCCTTATCGTGTTCGACAGAGTTGTGGATGCCTTCGTCAACGGTGATGACTGGCAGCTCGTGGCAACCGTGAAAAATGTGTACTCTCAAACTGCCTACTCTTGGATTCATCTCTCTCTTGCTCAGAAGCCGGATACTACGCAGGCGCGCGGTCGTAAGCGCATTCTGTCCGAGGAACAGAATGATGACCTGCTGCAGTGCATCGCGAAGGACGCAACTCTAACAATACACGAAATGCCAGTCCGTGTACGTGCCATTATGGATAAGAGCATTTCAATGTCTACAATCGCACGGCACCTGGATGGCTGTTTGATACCTATGAAGAACACCCATCAGCCTTCAGAAGGAATGAACAATAACCAATCCAAAGCGATACGAAAGGTGTTCGTTTAAAAGGTCCTCGAACTTAAAACTGTGGGGAAGTTTTTCATATGGATTCGAAGAAACAAACTTCAAAATTTACTGCAAACGTACTCGTGGTCGGGCACCCAGATGAGTGATGGCTTGAGTCAAACTAGCTAACAATAGAGGTCTGAATTTGCATTTCTTGGGTGCACTCACAATAGATGGAAAAATTTCGGTGGTTACCCGTAAGGTTTCATTCACTGGCAGAAATGTGAATCCGAAAAGATTCCAAGCTAAAGGCGTTTGCGGGTTAGGAGAATGTCATCGAGTAGTTAAAATCGGTCTGGCTTGCTAGCAGTGTTTGGAATGTTATCAACCCGAAATGTGCAAAGGTGTCCCAACATCAGGTGCAAGAGCGAAATAGCTCCCAAGCTGCTCTTTGGTTCTGTACGGCGTGGTCCACCGTCTTGTGCTTGCTTATCCTAGCTCAGAAGTGCGACCGGTTAACCGCGGAAGCGAGCAGAGGATAAACGATAAGATCACTTCAATGGAAGCGAGTATGCACCAAGGAAGCGTAGCGGCTTCTAAGCAACGGAATGCTGCAGAATGCGCTTCCTCTGAACCACAATCAGCCAGGTCCACATCTCCGTGGTCTTCTCCAACTTTGGTGGAACGCCTGGCGAAAACTGACCGCACCTACGAGAGCCAAAAATAATCATTGCAACGAAAATCAGACACCACTCCAAACGTCTGGTTAAACAAACTTCCACTAGATCTGAGATCTACATTAACAAGGATGAAGCAGCCGAACACCAACCCTCGGTACCTGTAGCTCAAATGTCTCTTGTCGAGACAAAGCCCCCCCGGAACATCAGTTACATATGCAGAGATTGCTGCAAAGGTCAGCGGAAGGCCGTCGTTGCGGTCTACTCTGTTGTAAACACTTAACGCGAATAGAGGGATAAACAGTAAACAAGCAAAACTTGTCAGCAGGCCAGAAAAACAAGTACCATACCTGGTAGAACAACCAAAAAGGATCTAACAATAGTGCCCGGACTGTTGTATGCTCAAATTCCCTGAATCTACTGCCATCACATTGCGGGATAAGCTATCGGACGACCAAGACCAATGGAACTTATTGTGCGTGCTGATGAGTGTCAAAGCCAAGCCCATTAACTTATTACGAATTACTCGTCACCCGAACTCGCCACACTTTGGAGAACCCAGACTTATTCGAGTAACACCAGAACCCTCCACCGACTTGGAAAACGTTTTGTTCTCCGCAGGCGCCGTAAAACATGGATCCTGTGGGATACGCATCTACCCTGATATCTCTAGGAGCGCGACAATCGAAAAGAAACACCGAAGAGGGACACAGCAAGCGAGACTGCATAAACACAATCTTCATACATGGCGTACCAGAACATCCTTCTAACGATGTTCAAGATACCGGATAGTACGACTGAGCACATTGGTGGTTCATTCGTGAAACACTTTTTTGGATAATATCGTGGCGCTATCGCTCACCAGGATACCTCTTTCACCAAAGTATAGAGGAAGCGGCCTTAGAATCCTAAAACTTGTAGTTCAGTCAGAGTAACAAGCAAAGGATGTTTTGGATCAATGGCGGAGGAATCGGCAAAGCCTTATTTCTGAACTTCGGTTAAAAGTTGCAGAAGCTTTGCACATGTCAAATATGAAAGCCCCTGAACCAGCAAGCTTACCAACGAATGTACAGAAGCGTAAATTAAATGCTGATTTAATTAACTCTGACATGGGTCTAAACGAAGATTGGGAAGCATCTTGACCGAATCAAATTGCAAACGATGTCTCATTATTAAAAAAAACGAGTAACTGCCTACCTTCCATCGGTCGGCATTCTCCCACACTTGACCCCTTCACCCAACTCTAGGCAACTAGAGACCGAGAAACTGACCTGCTTATATACGAATGCTCAGTGTCTTTTTAATAAACTGGCGGAATTGAAAGCTAGCAAAGCTTCTGGGTCATATGATATCATAGGTGCCACCGAGAGGTGGTTACACACGAGAGTGGAGGACGCTGAAGTTTCTCTACGAGCATGTCGCTGATCCGGAACCATAGGCTCACAAAAGAAGGAGGGGTAATCCTGTGTTACCGAAGCGACTTACAGTGCGAAGCTGTGGAGGATTCAGAATCACAGTTCCCCGACTCTCTTTGGTGCCACTTGCAGTTAAAAGGCAGGGAAGCTTGCCTTACCATCTTGGCGTACCGCCTCCCTAACTCTGCACCCGAAACCGACTGCCACTTAGTGGCTGCTTTAAGATGCAGGTTACAAAGCAAGGACACTCGCATACTTATCATGAGTGATTGCAACTTATATTGTTTACAATCTCCTGCCACGATCGGAGAACAATTCAAAGCCGATCTACAAGATCTCGTAATCACTGTTCCTCCTTACAATCACATCACTTTACCTACTCAGTCCAGAACAGATAACAGGCCATCTGTGCAGTATCTTGTACCTACCAACGAAGAGTTTATGATTGATGTGTGAGTTTTAGACTGCCGTTAGGTCGCATTGATAATTCAGTCATCCGTTTAAACGTCATCTGCTCTGCGGAAGATCGGCACGAAAACGATGAGACTGTGCGCACCATCACAAGCTACAATCGATTAGCCCGGCTCGTCAGCGCTACAACTTGGTTATTCCTTGCCGAAGAACCCCCGGTAGTCGCTTGGCTCGAGTTCGTCAATTATTCAGTCAGCCGATTGCACACGTTTTAGAGATAAGCGTTTGTAATAAGTTTCGTTAGGAGCAGAATTCAGAAATGGATGACAGTACGCAACGCAGCATGGCCAGTGGACAGGGAAGCTCCAGCGCCAAAAACTTGGTACAAATACCTAGCCCAACGTGATCACTGCACTCAACTGTTAAGAGAACACAAAGCCGCATATTAGCAGAACTTTGCAACAACTTTCAATGCTAAACACAAACTGCTGTACAAGCACGTCAATAGCCCACGAAAGGTGAGGCAAGGATTTCCTCCACTCAAGACGGCCGATGACCCAACAAGAACGGCTGTGGAAGCAGCAAAAGCGCTGCGGATGCAATATGCCCTCACGTTTCATAGCGTCTTGCCACCAAGTGATCTACCAAGCTCTGTCCTCTCGTCGCCATGATTAACGCGCATCACTTACCGCGGAGGCTGTATTGCAAAAGCTGACGTCTCTACATAAACACAGCTCGCCGGGTGTCGACAACATTCATCCAGAATCATTAGAAGCAGCAGAAATCTAACTGGTAGGACCATTGGCTAAGTTCTTCTAGCGCTGCTCAGACCAGGGCCAAGTTCCCGCTACGTGGAAGCTTGGAATAATAACCCGATTCACAAAATGTGGTAGTAGAACTGATCCCTCCAACTACCGCCCAATATCCCTTCTTCCTATACTCTCCAAGGTCATGGAATCCATAGTTTCCGACGCGCTGCTGTGCTATCTGGAAAACTGTAACATCATCAAACCTGAGCAGCATGGCTTCCGTCGACAGCAGTCATCTAAAACGATTTTACTAATGGACCCAGGCAGCTGAAGCTGTAGTATGCGTTGATATTATGTATCTGGATTTTCCAAGGCTTTCGATTATCTAGACCATCGGATACGACCCTGCAAGCTCCAGCATTACGGGATCGGCGATCCACTTTTAAGCTAGATTGCAAACTTTCTAATTCAACGGCGATTAGTGGTCAGAGTTCGGAGCTCTTTATCAGACCCCGTGCAAGTCGAGTGTGGTTTGGCGCAAGGCTTATTTCTAGGTCCACGTTTGTTTTTTATGTCTATTAATGAACTTGCACAGGGAATCGCTTCAAACCTTCTAATGTTTGTAAACGACATCTAGATGTGGCGCAAGATCCAGGTGAACGCCTAACAGCATCTGATTTAGAGTGACCTAGATACGGTGTATCAATGAGCAACACAAAACTTACTGCATTTAAATGTCAGTAAATGCATGGTGCATTCCATACAACATCAGAACAGCTACTCATACCGGCTCGGAATGAATATACCACAACAATCAAATCTCGAACGTGACTTGGGTGTCCTGGGTCAAGAAGACTAGGGTTGCTCCAGTCAATTTGAAAAGGCCACGAAGACTGGGAACCAACATCTCGGGCTACTGCGACGGGCATTTGAACAAATAAACAGCTCCATATTTCGACAAATACTCAGTGCGTATGTTCGCCCCCATGTCGAATACACAATTCAAGCCTGGCATCCTTGGCTGAAACAAGACCTTAATGCACTGGAGCAGTCACAACGTCGGGCATTTAAGCACCTAATTGGAATGCGCAATCGTTCATACCAGGTGAGGCTTCAACGTTTGGGAGTATTCAGTGTGAGCTAGCACAGACTATGACGCAACCTGATTATGGGATAATTAATTCTGCGAGACCGACATAATATTTGCCGCCCTTTACTGCTACTCAGCACCAACAAAACCCTGAGGGGCCACTCATGGAAACTCGCAGAACCATACAGTCGTCTGAAGTGCCGCAGAAATTTCTTTTCCATTCGTGTCTGTCACCCGTGGAATGCTCTCCCAGAATCGGTCTTTTCTGCACCGACGTCAACAGTATTTAAACGACGGTTGGATGGTACACTCATCCATTTAAACTTTGTCACTTAGTACTACGTCTCCATCATACACCTGGAGTTTACCATGGAATTATTTAACGTTCACTGCGGGTGCTGTGAGTCTAAGTGGATTGCAGGACTACGGCGGCGCAAAGGAAAATACATATTTTCGTATTTAAATACTAACTGTTTTACTATCATTATTATCCTTATTGTTACGTTGATATCCCCACCAACTTTCCAACGGGACTTGTAAAACAACGCTTCTTAACCATATAAATTCATCGTTCATTGTTCATTGTATAAATGACTGCGAGGAATTTCAGACAAGCTGAAGCGGGAAGTGAAGCTCCGGCAGTTTGTCGTAGTGTGTGACAATGCACCATGTCACACACGTTTGGAAGCACTTGCGTCAGTCGAAGTATACGAAGGATTACCATTCTGAGATTGAGCCCATGCTTCTCGTTACTCAATCCCATCGAAAATGCTTGGCAAGTGGCGAAGGCCCGTGTGAGGAATGAAACGCGAATGCAGTACGATGAACATCTGGCCGGGGATCCCCAGAAGATCATGACGCAAATGGAATGGAGCTTGCATTTTCGGAACGAATTGCCAGAACAGCAACCAATGAGATCAGTGTTGTGGGATGTCGTAATGCGATTCGACACATCCGTGTACATTTTCCTGACGATATACTCTGTAGAACACGTGAAAACATGGAAAGAAAGACATGCAGTCAGTCGTGCGCTTATGTTCCGGCCGTCCATTGCTCACAGACAATTGTGATCCAGCGTTTCGGCCGTGAGAGGGTAAGCGCATAGTAGCTCATGGCACCGCTCATGTCCATGGACTCGAGTTTCATTCATAAGTCTCACCTAGTCAATGGGCAGTGCGCTCACTGCACTTGACTTACGGACCAAACGTTGGCACAGGGCCCAGGAGAACACAACTGAGGTCAGAGGATTGACTCATAGCGGCTGGCGAATTGCATAGTTTTGCATAATTTTGCAACTCTGTCAAAAATTTGGACATTATTTGCAAAACTTTTTCGCTTTATTTGCAAAATATTTTCTCTTTATGTAACTTTGCGGGGAATTCTATAGTGGCAGTTTTAGTGCATCACGTTTGAACCATTTGGTCCTTGGCACTGAGGGTACATTTTCCTTAGTTAACGGAGTACATTTAAACTTCGGTGGGGCCTTTGCAAACCATGTGTGTCAACAGTCATATTTATGCTCAGTGGGGTAGAGGGAACTCGGCAAAACCAACTTTCTCTGACTTCGATGCATCTTGGTTTCAGTTCACACGGTCGACGAAACGCCACACGGTCGGCTGACTGCGGGTGTTAGTTGTAAGCCGGCTCATTTGCCTTACTGCAAACAGCTGAACGACACAGTCAATATTGAATCTGTACTTAGGTTTGCAAAGTTTGACAGTCACCTAGAATAGTGGTCAAACGCTTTTCAGCAAACATTTCGTGACTTCACATATTGTGAATAACGGGTTATATTTTCTCAGCAACATTCACCTTTGATAATGCGAAGACAAAAGAACGCCTCCAGATGGAAGCACCAGAAAATTAGTATGATTTGACGCCCGGAGCAAAGTACGTTGCAGTGGGAGTACCTGGTTCCCTTCTAATACTTTTCTGAGAAGTTTAAAGACTTCAGAAAGCTTACCATGTTTATGATGGCAATCTTCCCTTCTACCTATGCCAATAAGCGGTTAGTTTAATTCATGAAGGCAGCACTAACATCTCAGTATACACACCTGACGGATAAACACTTTTTATCTCTGATCAAATTCAGAATTGCACAGACACTTCAGCCGGATATAGCAAAATTGTCCTTAAAAGGCGGTGTCAAGCCACAGGACAAAACAACACAAACATTCCCTTTGAAGTGTTGTGGTGGTTGTACTATGCATTTATTGCTGTTACATACAAGTATAATTTACCGCTAAAAGTTTCATTTTTATTTTGTAAAAATGCTTAATTGCTATGCAATCATGGACGTGTCTAACTGCTAGATCATAGGTCACGCAGTTGAAGTAACTAATATATTGTGTTTTACTTATATATATAGGCCATATTCACTTGTCTTTTGCGGCCCTCATGTTAACAAATATATGTTCATACCGCACACGGGAATTTCGAGTTTTACAACGCCGCCTTAAAGCACATCAGCAATGTTGTTATGTTTGCCAATATGTTGAATTTTAAATATTAACGTTGTATTCCACAGTAGGTTCAAGGAACCAAAACTGCAACTGGATGCTCATATAAATTATTCGTGTTGACCTTCACCCACTCAGAGTAAATCTATCTTGTAACAAACTACCTGTCAGGCACAGTGCATCTGTGCAAATTGATCTGGAATCATAGTTTACAGGCAGTCTGAGAACATTGTTCCAGCTGCATCCATGTTCGTTGCAGCAATGTGCCCCTAAAGGAAACCCCTACGCGTTCTCTCTAAACTGAACCCATCAAATCGGCACGCTGTGTAGGAACGCAAACCTCCATGAGACTACGCTTAAGCTGTGTCACAGTCGTCTCTCTTCCCCTTTTGTTGGGCCGCATGTGAAGTGGAGACAACTGCAAACTGTACCGTCTGACGGCCAGTGGTGAGAAGAGGCAGCCGATCTCATTATCCAAAGCACATGGTAACCTGACTCCAGTACAACTACGGATTGAAAGGCAAACCGCTAATGGAGGTCAGTGTGAGGGTAACGCGCGCTGACCTCACCAATGTAGGGCGAGGCTGGTCACAAAATGCACACTGCCACACAAACACACACACACACACAAAACACACACACACACTGCAATCAAGCAATGACCAGGCTACGTAGTGTAATTCTTACCAATCGTTTACCGGATCACTGACTGGCCGATGGATCACGAGCATATACGGCGGTCACCAAGTTACCCTTAATCCGAATCGGGTTACGTGCCTGGTAAGTAGCGAGTGATTATTTTTCGTCTGTATGGTGAGTGTAAGTGTAACGCTGGACAAACTCCTCGACATAAAACACTATGAACAGTTTTTGTGTAGATTCGTCCCAGCTAGACATAGGCAGACAGCCAACACACATCCAGGAAAGCGCTAGACCGCCGTTTCATCCTATTGGGACTCGTTAGTAGCGCGCATCCGCCGAATCCTTCCGGATTCGAACTCACGACCTTACTCTTGCAAGTCAGCGATTTATATCACTGATCCATGGGCGACGGCAGCTGACCGACATGACTGATATCTAACTGTGATATAGCGCGGCTGATCCTCCACTGTCTTGCAAATAATCAGTAGCTGCCTAGGCAGCATACTTGCCACATCGATTGGTGGCGGCTTGCATAGGAAGCCTTGGCTCTGGGGGCCAGCCCTGTCCTCTACACATACAAGACAGTGGAGGATGAGCCGCGCTATATCGCAGTTAGATATCAGTCATGGCGGTCCGCTGCCGTCGCCCATGGCTCAGTGACATAAATTGCTGACTCGCAAGAGTAAGGTCGTAGGTTCGAATCCGGCAGGATTCGGCGGGCGAACGCTACTGAGGAGTCTCGATGGGACGCAATGGCCGTCTAGCGCTTTCCTGGATGTGTGGTGACTGTCTGCCTGTGTCTAACTACGACGAATCTAAAAGAAATAACTATGCACATTTACCAAGCGACCCATCAACGGACGGTGCGTTCGTAGGCTAGTGTGAAAATTTGTGACAACTGGGAACTTTTGCGACTCCACGGTGGGTGATGTGTGACTGACGTAACCCAGAAACAAAATATTCTTCATCCTTGGCACATAGGGATCGTGGCGCTGTGCCATCTCGTTGTAACGAGATGTCTGCGTTTTGGATGCGTAATCTGACTAGAACCAGAAGACACAGGGCACAATCCCCAAATGGCAAGGACGAGGATTTTTTCCGGCTTACTTCAGTCACACACTACACTTTTAACATTGCCACAGGATTTTGCGACACTTTTAACTCACTTTTGCATAACGCAGGGTGTTGCCATTCGATACCGAACTCCTTAACTTCCCTCGTCCAGGGGGTCTTGGCCAGTTCTTTGGCACCAGTGCACGTGAATTCCCAATGGTGATCGGGGAGCACATGCACAGACGAATGGACGTACTTAGGATGAGGCGGTGTTTGAGCAATAAGACACTTTGACACACTCGGCATGACCACTGAAATGTGGGGGCCTGATCGCAGTGAGCGTGCGGTGATCGTTGGCCAGGCAAGGGAACGCGACCAATTCTGCATTGTTTACGATAGCGCACATATAAAGTAGATGGAAGGTCAGAAACGATCCGTAAAGTATTGGAACTGTCTCCCGTCATATGAATTAAAACACTGTGACAGAGATACTTGTTTTTCGCTACCTGCATTAGAACAAAGCGCAGGTTGGTGGTGCCCGTAGTCAGTGTGATTTGGACCCCTGGCAGTAGGGGTTCGAAAAAGTGATACAACCCCAGAATGAAACACGAGGTAGCCAACAGGTGCGGTTGAAACACTGTTTCAAAACACTTGGTGGTTAGCACAGATTGTTAGCGGGAAATCGGGGTGGGGAACAATCGAGGAACACAGAAACCTGACAAGGTTACAAATGATGGAGTCACTAAGAGGCACTTTTGCAAACCCATAAGCGAAAGACACGGTCTCTCTTTACAAGGTGCATACTGAATGTAGGACTTGTAGGCGCTCGATCCAAATCCAACATGAGTGTTGAAATGCCATGATAGGGTGCAAAGTAACGGCACACGACATTGTGTTCGCCATATAAGTAATGTTAGATGAGATTCCTCACTCGCCTTCAGTTAGTTGCGTCATCATTGTGGATTCTAATTCCAAAGCCGTTAATTCACCTAAACATATTGCAGAGTATCCGTTCAGATAACTGAGTTTAGGGAACTGAGTTCAATATCCCAAAGAGTGTTGATAGTGGATGATGTAGTGGCGTAAACTACTGACTTTGGAAGGACGCTTCAAGGTTAGCTAACCCAGAGGGAGAAGTAACTTCGTAGACAGTCTAAACGACTGTAATATTGGTTTAATTTTAAGCAGTTTCGAGATGATGTTCCGGTTGAGCTTCACAACATGTCAGCAAACATAACAGCGATCATCAGGATTAGGTAAAACATTATGAGGTCTCCCAGCAGCGTCCAATGAGCAAGCCGAGTCTCCCTGCAGTCGTTCGGATACGGAAGGTTCCGCAAGCCCTTGGCAACCTCCGTTACCCGGCGCCTTTCGAGCGCAGCTCGAGCGCAGCTGGGTTGCGCTTCAACCAGAATTGCCAAGCATGGATAGCGTATTCGACTTAGGACGTACTTGAGAGTGCAGCACCCTAGAGAAGATGGATGAATCCACTGTCGAGTACCCTTCGCAAGAGAGAAACATACTGGTTGTCTCTTATTAAATCAGACGCGGACTGTCTGAAACAAGTACTAATATTTCAAACGAGCTGGGAAGTTTCTTATTCTGGAAATATCTACTCAGTGAGGTATAACATGGTTTGCTACAGACCTGGTTAGGTACGACTTTCCAACTGAACGTTCTTAAACAAATAATAGCTGCTGATGCTGAAAAGTACGTTGTAAACTACTAAATGTGCGTAAACCATTTCACCAATTTCTAAACGTTAGATTGCGAAACGTGTTACCATTTGTTGGCATCTTGTAATTGATTGTATCCACCAACCTCCCCGACCAACCCACCATGAAACTTAGCAGCTAATAGTTTCCAGCAATAGTTTCTAGCACTACCTACAAGTTCAAAGTTATGTGCGAAAATCCCGGTGCGCCACAGGTTAACTGGCTGTTGCCTAGACCCAAGGCCTAAACGGAACTAGATGAAACAATGTACCCTATCCACTTCAATGGCTGCATCAGTTATGTCAGAGGGCCCACCAGAAACGCCAATACCCTAGATTTAGCATTCACCATGAGGATCCATACCATTTGTGCACCAATTACAGTCCACTACCGGGCTACGACCACAACACGGCGTTTTGTATCGTGAACATTGAAAGAACTACGCCACTCGAGTACAAACTTGCAAGCCACTCATAATATGCATCGAAATGACTGGAATGCATTTAAGGAATTTATCTGCACTATGAATTGGGAGCCACCATTCTGAACCAACAACCCGGCTATGACTGCCTGTAAATTTGTCAACAACGATGCTGCATGTATTGATGTACTAGCACCTGTAGTAAGGAGCAGCACCTTTAGGCAATACGACAAACATATACAACTGAACAAGGCCGTAAGCAAACTGAAACAACCGGGCATCTTATCACAGGGCCATTCACTTCGCTAGAATATCACATATACTTTAAGCCATATTAAAGTATGGGAACTGTTTCCAAGCCTATGAATGAAAACATCGCGCAAGAGATACTTGTGGTTCGCTACCAGCATTAGAATAATGCGCGCCATAACGGCCGATGCCAACAGCACGAACTTAATGGTATAACAAATGATTTAGCTTCGTGATCATACAGTTAATTTAACTATTCCCAAATATAGGTGGGTATAGAGTCTCTGCTTGATAATTACGCTGAATGATCTCTGGGGGGTTTAGCACGCGGAGCACTCGATTATGTGGCGGAAAATCGTACTGGTGGTTAGTTTGGGACCTTTTGCAACCATGTTAGTGGTAAGGTGCCCTGGGATTCTCGATAACAGCCTACTCTCATTGCGGCCATTGTACTTGCGGTAGCAAGTACAGTGAAAGAGGGAAATAGGCAAAAGTGAGCTTTTTGTATACGAGGCCGCCAGGTGGTAGATTTCAGGCGTCCCACAAAGATGTGAACAAAGAGCATACATCGAAGGAGACAATGTATCCCACCAACGTTTAAATTTCAAAATATCAACAAATATGTCTAACGCTGTAGTTGGCTGGTTCCCTTAGAATAGGCTCAATTACATTGGTCAGACTGCTGGCCAACTTCTGATACGGTGTGCCTGCCATTGAAACAATTGGTGATTAGGGGATGGCTTCCTTATGAGTTTCCGGCAGTCCTTACAACTAAGGAAGCCGAGATGCTCAAGTGATCGCCTGTGCCAAAGTTTTTGCGTGATTCCATCCCACCGTCGTTAGGGTCTTTAGTTCACGAACTTTTGATTTCATAACCAGTTCGGTTTCATCGCTGCCTATCACATCACGAACGAATCGACTAGAGTCTGCGAGAAATTTTTCATTTTCTGAATGTAGCCATGTTTTTCCATTATGACGACATCTCACCCCATATCTTGTCTCGGTATGACAACCTTTACCTTGTGTAGGTATTTTTTAAGGACTCGTAATGATCTTTCGTCAGGGTACGTCACTTCTCGGTTTTATTAACGTAGGACTGTTTGGCAAGATCTACCCTCGTAGTTGTAAACCAACTGCTTGTCTCCTCACTGGTCTGTATTCAACTGGGCAGATGTTCGTTCAAATGTGCAATCTGAGCCTCGACTACTATTCTACCACATGGATTGGATGAGTAGAGAAACTGAACCCTAGGGACATGGTTTCAAGTTGGGGGCGACCTGCTGGAGAATGGATATCCCGAGCTATTTATAACACGACACACGCACGCAAAACCCTAGGAGAAACCATCAACTGATGTTCCTAAGAAAAGAGAGCATTAGCCAGCGCACAAATTCAGTCGATAAATCATTGCATGATACATATATCTACAGATTATCAGTGTAATGCTCATATTTGTCAGCGAAGTTGATGTTCGAAGTTCCCGCTGGCGTTTTGCTTACAGTGCAGCATTCGCCTGATGGTGTTTGCTAGCATTTCCTCCAAAGTACAAACTATGCTCCCGCGACATTCGTGCAAAATGTTCTGCTTCAATTCCTCAAGAGAGTTTGGTTTCCTTTTGTAAACATGCGGTTTCAAATAACTCCAGAGGAAGAAATCCGATGGTTTCAAATCTGGTGACCGAGCAGGTCACTCTATAGGTATTCGCCGCCCGATTCAACGGCAAGGGAATGTCTGGTTGAGAAAATCCTGCACCGTTAGTGCATAGTGTGCTGCTGCGTCATCTTGTCGCAACCAAACGGTACTTAATAACCCAGCGGCTTCCAGTTCCGGAATGACACAGTTTTCAGTAATTCCTGTACGAGAATGCGAGAAGGCGTAAGGCAATAGTACTGCGAAACAACAACCTACCTGTCAAATTACCAGAAAAGAAAATGGTCCAACGATTCTTTGGCCAGTTAACCCAGCCCATACTAGGAACATTGTTCCATGTTGTATACGTGAAGCGTTGCATCGCCGTGGATTACACGTTGCCAAACAGTGTTGCATCTCTTCACCGTGCAAACGGAAAGCAGCCTCATTGGTAAAAAGAATTGTATGAATGTCAGTGGCATTCAAATACCTGCGGCAAAAATCAAGCCGCTTCTCCGAATCACATGGGTTTAAAACCTGTACTTGACAGGCGTTATAATTCCGGAATATCCTTTCCTTCAAAATACTATGCACAGCATATCTGGTGTTTTCGCAATGCTGGGCGAGTTTACGGATGCGCAGCTCGCAGCTTCTGGATACCTCACGAATAAGCACACAAGCATAAAAGCCATCCGTGGTGATGCGAGGCCGCCTTGCATTTCGGCGTCGCAAACGCTCCCAGTTTTCTCAAATTTTCACACTAGCCTACGAACGTACCGTCCGTTGATGGGCCGCTTCGCAATGTGCATAGTGTTTTACTGTCGAGCACTTTGTTCAGCGTTACACCTACACACCATACAGACGAAAAATAATCACTCACTGCTTACCAGGCACGTAACCCGATTCGGATTAAGGGTAACTTGGTGACCGCGGTATATGCTCGTGATCCATCGGCCAGTCAGTGATCCGATAAACGAATGGCAAGAATTTCACTACCTCGCCTAGTCATAGCCTGATTGCAGTGTGTGTGTGTGTGTGTGTGTGTGTGTGTGTGTGTGAGTGTGCATTTTGTGACCAGCCTCGCCCTACATTGGTGAGGTCAGCGCACGTTGCCCTCACACTGACCTCCATTAGCGGTTTGCCTTTCAATCCGCAGTCGTATCGGAGTCAGGTTATCGTGTGCTTTGGAGAATGAGGTCGGCTGAGCCTTCGCGCCAGTGGCCGTCAGTCGGTACAGTTTGCAGTTGAGTCTCCACTTCACATGCGGCCCAACGAAAGGGGAAGAGAGACAACTGTGACACAGCTTACGCGCAGTCTCATGGAGGTTTGCGTTCCTACACAGCGTGCCGATTTGACGGGTTCAGTTGAAAGAGAACGCGCCGGCTTTCCTTCAGGCACACATTGCTGCAACGAACATGGATGCAGCTGGACCTATATTCTCAGACTGCCTGTAGATTTCTCGTTTTACCGCTCATTCACGCTTGCTGTTATTCCGATTTCTTTACTAGAGGCGACGGTCCAGGAACGGAGAGCAAGTCTCATCTTACAGAGGTATTACGATCTGTATGCTTGGATTACGTACGAATAATTATACATTTGGAACTTCTTTTCGGAACCCTTGTATATCAATAATTAAAGATGTCTTCTCTTTCACTACTTCGCCTGTACAACCTGATCGAACGGTCTTGAGCAGAAGCAAAATATGTTTCCTTTCTTAGTTATCCTTACTATTACTGCCCTTCTTCTTCATGTATTTTATATGCTCTATTATATTGTTGGCCACGACTCGTACGGTCTCCTAAGGTGACGGAGTGGAGCTTCCAACTTTAATAATTCTACTCATGCAAGACGCATTGCCATTGGCTCCCTGGAGGGCAAAAGCTGCTTGGCCCAAAAAACGAATTACGTTATGGGTTAGGTGGCTTTAGTGTCCACATTACTATGATTGTTGCCGTGCACTTGCATGTGAAGACAGTTAAAGCATTAAACGCAGACCACATTTACGTTAGGCCTGCTTTACTAGGTTGTATGCTCTGCTTGAGAAAGAACATGCAATCTGAGCAAGTTAGCGTTTATTGAGAGATGGTTCAAGTAATAAACTCAAATTTTGACACGTTTTTCGAGTTACCTGTGCAAATGCGAGCAGGTTTCAAACGGACAATCTTGGAGTATGGCATCATGGGTTTTGAACTACAGGCCAGTAAGATTTTCGATGAATCGCTGTCAGGAGGTAGTCATGAACAGCTTATATTGTGCCTACTTGCGCAGGAACGTTTCGACTGATAAAGGCGATAACAAACCATCTCTCCACAGCCCAAGCAGTTGCATCAAGCATAAGACGATGAAATGCATTAAACCCCAGTTTATTCACTTGACATAGCTTATTCATAATACTTGCTGTAGTCCTAATAGATAGTGCGTGCGGAAATTTAAATATAAGCTAATTGATCCACACTAAAAATTTGAAATTCTATTCGCTTGTCAAGCGTTGCTCTGTAGACAAAATACTCTGGTTATAAAAATTTTTTATTTAATATACTGTAAAAGCATTTCCCAACTCTTGTCATCGCTTTCTGTAAGGTCGGAAAATGACGAAACGCGTTGCAGAATGTGGGACCCCAGTCCACTAACACAGAAAACTAACCACTTTCGGATAGAGTTACAACCAGTTTTTCCAATTTATTAACGCTTGTCCCAATGTAAACTCAGAATAATAACTCCAGTACTAAATGACGAAATCCCCAGTTTATTCACTGCAGTCAGACGGTTTGAATAGACTCGCTTCTGTAAATGTTTCACACGATTCGGCTTCATGACAGATATTGATGGGGAGACAACAGATTGGCTGCCGTGTTACGACAGTTGGAATGACAGCGGATCATCCGCACTGATCGTCTCAATAGGCAATTCCCTTCTTATCAGGTAAGTACCTTGAAACGGATGGATACTCTGGTTTAAATCCATACGATCAGGTGACTATTCCGATATCAACGCAATGTTCAATCCCCTAATGTAAGGATAATGTTGATCAACAATCAAAGTTTATACATTTGCTCTTTGGGATATTAGATTATTCTTGCTATATGTTAGATGACAACTCAATGCAGATGTGTTATAGTATCAGCGTCACAAAGCAAAGGGACACAGTAGCTTGTTGTGTATGCATTCCGTTTCAAATAAAATATGACCACTGAGTCTAAAACATGCGTCATCTGGCATTACCGACTTGCCTTAAACAATGTATGCATCGATTCCATTATTCAGACTGGGCTAATAAGAAACGTAGCTATTGCAGATGATTACTCATGAGCTTGGTCATACACAAGAAACTACAACAAACGGGTTAGTTTATTTTACTTTCATCTCAAGGACTCAAATGTTCATGGTTTAATTTAACTTGTCATATATTCATGCGTTTTCATTTTTCCAAAGGATTTCATTTTTCTAAAATAACAGCGAAGTGCTCGTGCTCTACCTGCTATACCAAGCATACAGATAGAGCGCTATAACAATCTAGGCAGTATCTCTGGTGTCGTTGACAAACAGGAAGTTCACATGCCCACGAAGTGCGGTTGTATATCGCATGCACCGATCAAATCTACGCAAGCAAAAAATAGGAAGAAAACAGGAGAGGTAACTGTTTGAAAATTTCAAATGTAATATTGTGCTTTCTATGACACCCATTGTGTCACTGGAAGTTCAACTTTCGTTAATTATTCTTACATTGGGCATTTGTAAACTCCACGTCCATGGTACAGTTTCGTACGCCTATCGATGATCTTACGTTGAATGTAACTTTGAAATACGACCTTTTATTTAGGTTTACATTGCCGCGTACGTCGCAGCAGTGAAAGACATGAAAATGGTTTATGGATAGCTTGCATACTGTATAACTAATACTACACCTTCGTGCTAATGGATGACCTATATTGAATAGGCTCAACCAAAGACCTACCGTTTTGCAAGAGCTTTTTGGAATTATAGCAATTAGGCAGTGTTCTTTAAAATAATTTCTGCCTGATCTACATGCGCCTGAAGCACTGTTGTGAATAGATTACAACGCGCTACCTCAAGATAGACTAAAATACATTTTAAAATGAACCCTAGTCGAATAGCATCTCTAAACGACCAATAACTTTGGTGTCAATCATGGTCCATGACGACCCGGTAAGAAAGGTTTCGATGTCTGTTCTCTCTACCTGATGGGAATCAACGTCAGACCAAGTCATGGGTTGCCGTTTTCGGACTGAAAACTCGGTATACACGTCAAAAGTTGCTAGGTAACCGGACGATTAATTGTCCTGCTGCACAGGTTCGTCTAGATTTTACTTGGAAAAAACATTTGTTACCCTCTCAGACATACCCTGGACTACCACTAAAATTTAATTTTGGTCTAGTTCACTGCTTCCATTAGGTAAAAGAGGTGAAGATATTTATCTTCTGGACTTGGTTAGTAGATGGTGATTCCTGTATGAGACTAAATTAAATGTTTAAATTCGGTCTGTGCTTATCCAACAAGAGTCTGCTTTCTGAGGCTACATCCTCTTCATCTGCCATTTCGATGGTCCTGTTTTTATCATTGGGGAAATTCATATTTCATCAACTTTCGTATCCATGGCTTTCTTAATACTACTCTCTCATGATTGTTTCTGTTTCAGCTGCAAGTTTCAGTCCTTGTACATTACTCACATTTTCGGGAGCTTTATAGCTTAAAAGTGCTGACTGGTACGTATCTCAAAAGCTATAAGTTTAGCATTAATCGCGTGAGAGGACAAATTCCATTTCCTTCATGTTATATTTGGCACAAAATTGGAATATAGCGAGGAATTTTATTGCCGTTCCAGATACCCAGTTATCTGGCAGGGTATTAAATATACAAATGTAATGTTTCATAGCGCCTGCGGCTCAACTGCTTGCTGCAGTATTTCTCCTTTCGGGGGGCTGTTTACCGAATGTACATAAGGATAATTTGGGAAACGGCTTCACCTCAGATAGCAGTACACGAGGTATGTAATTTTTATGGAAGTTAGTCGCAGTACTATTTTATCATGTAGCCAACACAAATGCGAAAGTGCACAAGATACCCAAGTTTTCTTATCGGGGAGGGGGGCGTTAATAGATCGTTGCCGCGGAAAGTGCATCACTTCTAAGAACCAATAGGCTATAGGTGACGAAACTATACGAACGATTAATAGCTATATTTTTGCCTGCCCCATCCCACAATACATGTGTGTTACCGTCATGCATAGGACAGTGTTTATTCTTTGTTTTAAGGATTCATGCATAAGCCACGAACTATCGACTCGTAATGTAAACCAGCTCTATTAAGTACTGATTTTTTAGAAGAATAGCCTTAGTTCCCATCCAAGAAGGTTATGGACAGTGCAATTTGGATGATTCACAAAGGGAGCGAAATATCGGTCACTGTACCCTGGATGTAGTGGCTGTAGAAGACTTCCTCACGGACTGTCATCTTATTTACTTCCTAATGCACCCCACTATTCCAAAGCGCTCTATGGCAATATTTCTGCATCCTGCCGATGACTCTTAAGATTTACGTACGATGGTGATTTCAGCTGAATTAATGCAAGGCCTAGCTCAAAGTGTAGTTTGCTCAAATCAACACAAATGACACTACATCTGGTCTGAGGTTGCAAAAAGACACTCGAAAATTACTTTATCTTTTACTCTGTGAAAGCATCATTCGTGCCCGATCATTGTATAGTACATATATAGGCGAATGTTACTTGAGCTCAGGTGTCTATGGTAACTTACATTGTAGCGACAAACATCAGACCTATAACGCAAGCTTTGATGCGATTTGGTAAGCTTTACAGTAACTGAAACTTTATTCACGTCTTTACGGACTGAGGTATTGATACAGCTGATGCGCACTAATCTACTTTCCTTGAAGCTCAAAAGGCACCCATCTATTGAATTCTGTCGTCGCTTTACTTCAGGCCATCAAATAACTGTTGCTTACCACCCGTATGTATTTTCAATTAGCAGACGATACAAGAGCACGTTCAACAAGAGAGCAAGCAAACGTGCTTTGGCCAAACAGATTTCCATTAATACGCTACCGTTGACGCAAACAATGCAGTCATTAATTGTCTATCTTTACAACTGTCCGAAAATTGGATAATCGCCAAGCTATAGCTGTGCTTGTTTTGAAAAGGTTTTGAAAAACACACCATCAACTAAGGCAGCTAAATCTTCACAAAACCAATAGTGGACACAATAGTCCAATACAAAGTGCTATCAACAAGCGGCTAAGTTGATAAAAGATATAATATCTCAGAACTGCCACTTGCAGTTATTATTCCCCACTACGATATGTATAGGGTGGTCACGAAATCCCTGATCATTGTTCATAACTGATGTCTTTTGCAATGCCATTTATTGTTTAATATTTACACATTTATCATAATATTTATAGCATATATGTAGGATACCTTTGCCTTCCTATTTTCATGTACATATTCGAAAAATGACCGACAAAAGTCCCTACATCATTGAAAAAAGGCTCATAGCTACTGTTTGGGTAAATGATTATGTGCTAGAAAAAAGAAAAATGTCTGACGTTTCCACCGAATTCCAGGAGCGTTTCAAGAAGCCTGTACAAAAAAGGACATATTATTGGTATGGGAGAAGAAAAGATTTGCATCTGGATCTGTGCTGGATACCCCATGCTATGGACGCACGTGGAAAACATTTAGCAGTCAGATTTCAATTAGCCAAAGAAATTGACTCGCAAGAGGTTTGCTCTCTTGCATATTCCCCGATCCACACTACAAAAGGTATTCACAATAAACCTAGGCATGTCGGCATTCTGGTCAATGCAGGTCAGTGAACTGTCTGATCTTGATCGATAGCGTCGAATAGAAGCGTGTTAACACCTCCAGGAATTCCTCACAAAAATCATTCATCACAATGTCTTCTTTTGTTATGAATATGCTGTCTACCTCAGCTCACGATCATGAAATGTTTACATTTGGAGCAAGATTAACCCACACAATGTTGAAGAAATCGCCCTTAACTCACCGCACGTCATGATGTGGGCGGCACTATCAGCCATTAAAATCATTGGGCCATTTTTTTGTAAGCTCAGGGAATCAGTTCACCTACCGAGAAACGTTGGAGACCTGATTCATTCCACAACTGGTTTCAACTGGAATCATGCACGTAGCCATTCTGCAGCAAGATGGTGTTCCTGCACATCTTACTATCTCCGTGCGCCGGTTCCTGGATGAGAATTTCCCTGGCCGGTGGATCGGACATGGATCACAGCATCAATAGTCAGCTCGCAGTCCTGACCTCTCATCATGCTACAATGCCTTGTAAGGCATGATGAAACAAGACATGAGAAAAACACGTTACAACAACACATAAAAAATTAAAGCTGCAATCCGTGCTTCATTGAACACGATTTCCTCTGATGTTCTGCAACGAATATCAGCACGCACTTGGAGACACAGTCGTCAATCTGTTGAGAATGATGGTGAACACACAGACGCATTGCATCCATGACAGTGTGATCATAGGCTAGCACATGTTTGTTTCAATATATTTCATTGATCAGCAAAGGGCCCTTCTTTTCCTAGACAAGTATCATGTATCATTTTTACATGTATACAATGATTTAACTAGGTATATGCATAAACGTGGAGTGTCCGGGGACTTTGTGGCCACCCTGTAGAAGACGGACTTCTGTCTACCACGCTTTGCTCTTAACTGACCGAAGTTGGAACGAATTATCCCTATTGACAACATCACTTGCGTCTTGAAATCAGGTTATTTGACCTCAATATTAGCAACATTTCAATCGTTACCTTTCACACATTCAAAATCACTGTGCCAGCACAATGATGCCCCCATGTTCCGATAATCTGCGTCCATAATGAACAGAGTATTAAGCTACGTGCTCAAACACGTCCGATAGCCAAGCGACCAGTGTGCATCATCTCGACTGATGGGTGCTGCTTGTTGGAAACCCGATTGCGGAACAATGTGGAATATACAGCCGTCTACCACACAAGTTCTTGATTCTATATTCATCCACCCAGCATGAAAGCAGGAATAGTTTTCCACCCTCCTGCCTGAAGTCTTATTGGATAGCTGGTTGAAGCATCAATCCAGGTTGCCTACCGAGATTAGGCTAAAAATAGCAGGCGCACGGCCAATAGTTATCAGCTCTTCATTGGAACATGCGACTTCAGTAAAATATTTGCCTCCACAATCCCGCAAAGTTCCAGACAACATAGCATTAGCGACATCTGACGGGACAGGGAGACACACGAGGGAACATTTCGATTTGGGATACTCCATGCTACCATGCAGCCTGCCTGAAATTCAAGAACCAATAACCCACACAAAAAACGATTGGCGGCCGACCGACGAACGATCGGCTTAAAACTAACCACGAATGTGTTGTCCACCTACACACTTCCAACATCAAAAACACTATCATGTTTGTATACTAACATCCAAGGTCTTCTTAGTAAGTTGGCCGAACTTAGAGAACGCCAGGCCTCCCAACCGCGGGATTTAATTATGATTACGGAGATCTGGTTAAGCCTTGAGATTGCAGATTCAGAAGTCAATCTACCTGGTATGTCACTGCTTCGAAACGGCAAAGCTGGAATAGTTGGTGGTGTAATTCTGAATTACAAAGCTAAGCTCCGATGTGAAGTTATTGATCACCCAGAGATCCATGACCCAGATTCGCTTTGGTGCCGGCTAAGGTTATGGAACACATGTCTTATAGCTGTGAGTTACCGTCCACCAAACTCTACGTGTGAAATGGACTCCAAACTAAAACACGTTCTTCAGGTTGCTTTGAGCAAGACATACAGTAACATTCTCACCATAGGCGAATTTAATGTGCGCGATCTAGATATAGCGATGACCGATAGCATGTAGTTCAAAGCCTGTTTACAAGAGGTAATTTCCAGCTATTTTATGTACAACCACGTGACCACTCACACCAGATTTCGAACTGCTAACAAGCCGACGATACTTAATCTTGTGATCACCAACGATGAATTCATGGTAGACGGAATAATTACAAGCACAACACTGGGTCGCAGTGACCACGTGACTCTACTGTTTAACTATGTATATTATGCGGAATATCCTGAGGAAGAGGACGAAAAAGAATGTACGATAACGCCGCACAACGTGGTATCCGCGCTTGTTAAGGAGGTATCTTGGACCTTCTTAACTGAATACCCCCAGAAATCGTCTGGGACATTTTTACAAGGACATTCACCACACTGGTGACGCACGCGTCGGTGCAGAAATCCTTCCATCATCAAAGGAGAAGCAAGTCATTTCTGAGAAGCAGAACACACAAATGCATGTCCTTGAGGGACAGCGTAGAGAGCTTACAAGGACTCGAATTCTGAAACCTGGACTGTCTATGTGGCACAGGGTAACTTCTGTATGAGTTTGATCCTCGAGCACAAGCTGACTCATCAGCAAAAGTTAATGAAGAGATTATGCACGAACCGCAAACTCTTATACAGGCATGTTAATGTCCTTCGTGAGGTGCGATGCGGAATTCCAGCACTGATCACGACAGACGGATGCATGCGATCAGCAACGGAAGTAGCCGATCTCTTACGGTTCCATTACTCACAAACGTTCCATGGAGTAACAGGTCCAAAGGTTATCCCTATTTCTGTTGTCCCATTATCAGCTTTATCTAATATTACTTTTACTGCAGGAAGCGTAAAAGACACTGTTATCCTTGCGTATCCACAGTTCACTTGGTGTCGATAACATTCGCTCGAAGGCTTTACAGACAGCAGCCAGTAATCTGGCTGAACATCTGGCTATATTCTATCAGCGCTGTATGGAGGAAAACCATATTCCAACTATATGGCAGCGTCGGGTAATCACTTCTGGTCATAAGGGAGGTAGCCGCATTGACCTACCAATTACCGTCCTATAACGCTACTCTCTGTGCTTTCCAAGATTATGGAGTCAATCATCGCTGATGCACTCATGCAGTATCTGGAAGATCACAACATGATAGCACTAGAGCAAAATAGCATCCGACAAAAGCGCTCATGCACCACGAACTTGTTATTTGCACGCAACAGCTGAACTGAAGCATTTGATGGTGGAGCAGGAGTTGATGTCATTTCTTGGGGTTTTCAAAAGCGGTTGATCGCTTAGAGAACCGAATTCTCCTCCATAAACTTCAGTTCCATGGCATTGGTGACCTACTGCCGTGTTGAATAGGTAATTTCCTGCATGAACGTCGGTTAGAAATGATAGGAAGAGAATCCCTTATCGACACAATTGAGGTGGAGTGCGGCGTATCAAAAGGTTCGGTGCTCGGGCCCCGTCTATTCTTGATTTTCATGAACGATCTGGCAACGGATATTACTTCCGATTTCCTACTCTTCGCGGATGGTTTCAAGCTATAGCGAGTGACTAACTAACCGAACGACCACGAAATGCCCCAGCGTGACCTCAACAAGATTTCAAACTGATCAGTTTTGTATACCCTACCGTTCAACGTGGGAAAATGTCACGCTGTCTAATTGCGCCATAGACAGGACTACTTGTATATGCTTGGGTCACATGTATTGCAACCAACTTCCCAAGAACGCG
Organism: Dicrocoelium dendriticum; assembly: GCA_944474145.2. Lineage (NCBI taxonomy): Eukaryota > Metazoa > Platyhelminthes > Trematoda > Plagiorchiida > Dicrocoeliidae > Dicrocoelium > Dicrocoelium dendriticum. Next base: position 36,778 of record CALYDF020003206.1, read on the forward strand.
GCCTTGGTGTGCTCCTTCAAAGTGACTTTAACCATTCGAAGCAGTCAGAGGCAGCTACGAAGAGAGCAAACCACCATGTCGGTCTGCTGCGGAGAGCATTCGGAAGGTTCGACCCATCAAGCTTCCCCATAAGGCACAATTCGTATGTGCGACCCCACGTTGTATACGCAATTCAAGATTGGCAACCTTGGTTGAAGCGCAAGTTTGAAGTGCTAGAAAAACCACAACGCAGGGCCACAAAGAACGTCAATGGCCTACGAACTCTGTCCTACCATCAAAGGCTGAAGTCACTGGGAGCTTTCAGTGGCCGCTACCGAAGACTGC
>CALYDF020003207.1:0-12751 GCA_944474145.2 Dicrocoelium dendriticum
ATTTCAGATTTTGGTCCCAAAATATTTGATAGTTACTATCTTTTCGGTCAAATGTAGATGGAAATGAAATTCAGTTAAAAATTAGAATACGAACATTACTGCCCATCTTGCTTTGTTCCAAAGCAATAAATACAACCTTAAAATGTTTGTTAAGGAAGTCAAAATAAGAAAGACCGTATTTCTACTTGGAACTACTTAATGATGACCGGATACACGAAATTCTACTTAGCTTTGAACACCAAATTGCTTTCCACACGCATACACCTTCCTAATTATTGGTGAATTCGAGTTCAAAAACTTGGAGTAATGAAAATTATGTTCAACGTACTTTGTATTAAATCATAGTGGTTGAAAAATAATTCCTCACCAAACCCTTGCATATTTACTCACCTCCATGTGGGTAGTTTAATTCGTTACTCAGGTACAGCAATTGCGCAATGGTTTGAAAGGGGTATAACGTCAATAATCAGCAAATCCCGAAGGAAAGTTTAGTTAAAAATTACAAGCAAACATCATGTCTGTGAAATACAGCAGGTGTAAGCGCTTTAACGACTTCTGAACCTGAATTTGGTGATCAAAGGCTTCCCGTTTGGCACGTTCTCATTCGCTCCACATGCGGAATACAATCTGGTCAACACTTTGGCGACTGCATCATCACTGACTCTAATCAACACTGCAATGTGTCCCACATTGAGCAGATGTGTGCCATGGCAAAACCCGAGCGATATATGAACTGCATGGTCAGAATGTGTTATTAATGCGTGCTTCGACAGTTTTTCTTTCTTTCGTAGAGTCTTGCTGCTCATTATTAGAATTAATTCTCTTTACAATCACAGTTTAACGCCAAAGTATCGCGAAATCTGATGTGCTCCAAAAAGTATGTCGAATATGATGCAGTTTGTGCCGTGGTTACTAACAGTCGCTACTATTTTGCGTTATATGGGTGGCGTTTATTTCTCAGTGATGCAATATCTTTGGTCACTGGTCAATCGCATATTGAGGATAAAAAGTCGAAGCTTGACATGTCCCGCCCAATGACCGGTTAGGGGTGAGCAGAATAAAGGCAAAAATGGCAATAGGAAATAGAAAACAGCTGCCAACTGCGAACTTCTAGGGTACAGCGTCCTTGTCCGCTTTATGTACTATCCAAGATTATCCTCTGTGGTTTCCGGGCAAAAATGCAGGTGGGTTGTTTTTTGCTTTTTAGATAGCTCCTTTGAATTACGTGCTATGGGGTATTGTGGCCAGTGCATTGTCGACATGTGCTTTGAACACGGCTAACGTTGGTTTGAAATAGCAGCTTCTGAGAGGGTATTCCACTTGTGGCAAACTAACAGCGAGAAGAAGTTTCTTCAACATTCCAACCGACTGCATTGTTTTGTCAACTTGCGCTGATGGTCACTAAGTTAGTTGCTGTGACTCAACTACAACAGTTGATGGCAGGGGTGAATACTGTTGTTTAATAGTTGGCAAGTTATAATTAGGTCAACACATAAACGACCCTAACGTCCGCTGAATATGCCAAGCAAGTTGAGGCGCTGTTCTTAAGACAATTGGCGCATCCCATTGAGTGCTTTGGTCGCCCGACGTTGTAGAAGCTCCAAGACCGTGAGATCCCGCTTTGGCCATGGGTGCCATGCTTGAATTGCATACTCAACATGTGGGCGTATGTAAGCGGGAAGTATTTGGCGGAAAATTGGCGGCTCGAATTGTCCGAAAGCTCTCCACAAAATCCCCACGATTTGGATTGTCTTCTTCGATGCATTTTGGATTGCCCCGAACAGCCTACATTTTCCTGGACCAACACCCAGAGATACTTTTCGACAGAACAGTGTTGAAGATTTTTTCCCCCAGCTTATTTGTGTTAACTATAAAGTGTCTTAAATAGAGCACTCCACATTTAGCCACATCGCATAAGATGTGATCTTGGACCGACCATCTATAAATCTGGTCAAGGTCGATTTGAAGCTGAATACGGTCTTCTGGAGCTCTGAGCACTCGCCGAACTTTGATGTCATCGGAGTAGAGTAAACGATTTTACCCAATTTGACTCACTAGATCGTTTAATAATACCAAGAATAGACGGGGTCCAAATACCGAACCCTGTGGCACTCCGCATTCGAGATAATTTGGGTCTGACATGGATTCACCTACTCTCACCTCCAGACGCCTGTGAGAGCGAAAATTGCAGATCCACCCGGGGAGAGAGCCTCTAATGCCACACAACTAAAGCCCGATAAGAATGCTGCGATAGTCCTACTGGCCGAATGCATTAGGTAGGCACATCAACTCTTGCACCAGCATCCAAAGTTTCGCTCCAGCTATCTCGAGCCAACAATTGGTTGGTTGTACACAACCTATTCACGCGGGAGCCCTGCTGCTGCTGAGAAATGCAGTAGAGACAATGATCGATAATTAGCTAGGTCGGAAGGACAACCTCCTTTGTAAAGGGGAGTTATTATCCCGTGTTTCCACACCGCAGGTACCTGCCGCTCGTCAAGGCAGTGCTGGAACAGCCGCGCTAACGGTTCAGCCAAAATAGAAGCCTCCACAGCAAGCATCGTCAATCTCTGGACAGACGTGTAAGCGCATGGATAGCAGCTTTCTCACCAGGATGTTTGCCGTAAGATTTATATGAGTGAGTCCTGGTGTGGGTCCTATAGGTTTCAAAAATGCAGGAAACCATGGAATGCAATGAAATGTTGGTGCATTTTGTTGTTGCATAACATTCGATGATTCTTTAGCAGTCCGAGTTAGATCATCCACTGTTTGAAGAGGGGGAAATCTCCTTTTCAGCTTGCGGAGGCTGTGCATGTGCTTATACGGAAGCTTAGGATTTGAAGTTAATCGTTCGGCTAGAGCATGTTGATAAGCTACTTTATCCTCGTGCACTACGTGGGTACAGGGGTTCTGTTGGACAACACAGGCCTTCCAGGTACTCGGACTCGGATAGGTTTTGTGGGTATACCACGTCGCGTTGCGCATCACCATGCGTTTAAGTGTCCTCCTTCGTATAAAAGACTTCATGTTTGTCGAACTGATAGTCCTGGTTTCTGATGATCCACTAACCAAGGTGTTTAACACTGTCGAAACGGTTCCAGGCAATAACGAGTGCATCTTTGTTTAGGATACTCCAGTCGGTCGCTTCAAGGAGTCTGTTTAGGTTGTAGTAACTGATTTTTGTTCGCGTCATTTGAGTTCCGCCTTCGGGAGTATTCAACATAGCAAGAGTACATGACATACAGTGTCGCTTGATCACTGCAGCCTATAGGATTATTGATAAGCACTCTCTCGATTATTAGTTCTTCATTAATGAATATTCGCTTCAATATGGATGGCCTGTTATTTCCCCTGAATCTGGTGGGTGAAGTGATGCGACCATAAAACGGAAAGTCTGAGACAGGATCTTGCAGATCTGCTTTAAATTGCTCTCCTGCTGTGGATTGGGATTCTAGAGCATGTAAATAGTCGGCGACTAGACCGTGACTGTACTTCCTCTTTAACACTCGCCTCAATGCAGCCACCAAGCTGCAGTCCATCTCATCTGTTGATGTTGCTGGGCGTCGACCAACAGCAACTAGGCCAAGGTTGTACCTTCTAAGCCGGAATCTGCACCTAATAAATAAATAAATAAACGTTTTATTCCTCAACAATGCGAGGCACAGACCAATTGGGTGGTCTTATCAACATGTACAACGTGATCGCGTAATATAGTTAAATTTTACGTCTTTTGTTCAATGGTTCCCATATGGGTTTTGAAGTGATTAGCAGTTTGAAAATAGTAGAGAGATAAAGAATCTGGGAACAATAATAAATGTAGATTTCCCGGAAAGTTCAAGTAAAGTAATACGGTCATCCATGGAATTGTCCCCAGAGGACTTGCTCCCATGCAGGGTATTCCCACGATAGGTATCACCCGCACTTCCGTGCTCCAATTGGCTCCGTGCCTGTGTGGCAAGATAGTAAATAGGCCAACAGAACTGGGTATCAAAGGTCTTTTTTTAGAGCTGTTTTATGCATCCATTATAGGCGATGAAGGATCAACCCGTTCATTGGTTTCCAATGGAGTATTGGTTCACACTGCAGCTTGTTACGAAAGTAGAGGGCTACCCCTCCACCTTTACTGGCTTGATGCTTCTGGACAACGGAGATACCTGTTAGCGCGATGTCGGCATCCGTTATCTCAAGGCGCAACCACGTTTCAGTAATAGCCATGAGGTCCCAGGCTGCTGACGCGGGTCGAAGTCTTAATTCAGCTAACTTGCTGAGTAGACCTTGGACATTTGTGTACATTGATGAGAGATTCTCGGAGACCAAAAGTGTGTTAGTTGGGATGGATGACCGACCAACGTAAGGTCGGCGGCTAATCCGTTTTCGGATGGGTTGCAGACACTCAAGACGAATTTAATATTTATGCAAGAAGAAGATGCCCCGGATCCTGGTGTTCACTCGTGATCTGCTGTGTCCTTCCGGACGTCATGTCGACATTTAAACGGTCACCGAGTCAGTTCTTACCGTTGGTGTGTTCACCGAAGTTTGCTTCTCCACTGAGTTGTCATTAGATGGTAATGTTCCTGCTGCTTTTAAACGTATTTCTGTTGGCGACCCGCTACGGAATTTAGTGGAATACTCTAGTAGAATTTTCGCCGTTAATTTCGAATGTAACAACAATTTCAACCGCCTGGGACCGCACCTATTGTAGTTCGGTGATACGAGGATCCTTGTCAACCAGATGTCGATGACATTTTCGAGATAATCTTCCTCAAAGATCTAGTCCCCTTGCGCCCGGTCGGTTACCTGACAATCGTCGGAACAGAAATCTGTAAGCACAGGAACACCGTGAGCAATCACGATTTTCTTACCTTAACATTTTCTGTTCCTCCCTCTGTTAGTTGTATCCGCCGCACGTTCTTTCCACTAGATTACAGGTAGTATGCCCAACCCAACTGAGACGTTGCGCATTCGAATCTCATACAGCAGAATGACCTCGCTCTCCTCCACTGAGTTTCATGTTACCCGAAGTAACCGGGGCTCACCGTAGTGCAATATGTTTGGGTGACGCGAGATGCGTTTTACTATCGTGGGATCAGCATGGACACCGATCGTCTGTCAGCCTACCCTTAGTTGTATTGGATTTCGATTCGGGAAAATTAGTGCACACAAGTTTTAAGGCACCACGGTAGCGCGTGTTGGCTACTGGGTTTGGAGCCTTAGTTTCCGGTGCTTTTGGTGAATTTGTGGACGGCACTGATTGCAGCGATCCGTGCTGCGACATTTTAGATTTCTCTAGTTCGGCCACTAAAGTTATCGGTGCTATTTCCGGTGTTTGTTTGGCTGCAACCGATGCGTGTTACCTGGTTCCTCACTATGGCTGGTTGACTGCAGCTTAGGGTCTCTAATATAGCGAATAAATTACTAGGTGTAACGCACAGTGTAGAAGTTGAAGCAGTCACGCTGCAGACAATGATTTACTTATGTGTGGGTGAAGGGTGTTGGTACTGATTGAGACTGATTCCTTGGGGTACGGTTGGGACGCCTGGCTCTCTTCTTCAACCTAAATAAGGAATTCGGGTGTTATTTTCGCATAAAAGTGGAGGTCCGTTTCCTGCCATAGGTGTAACCCTGGCGCACACCAGTTGTTCGACTGCTTTTCTTAATCTTTCACACTTCTCTAATAGCACAGGTAGACAGTTAACAACTGGGATAGCACTCCATACTGGGCCGAACCAAATCGACTCTGTCGTGTTACTGTACCGTCTCGTTTTTATCTACTCCGTCGCAAGACATTTTGTGTGTAGTTTTGCAAGCAACTGCTGCAAATTAGCCCCCTCTTCATCAATTTAACGCACATCTCACACTTGCTTTTAAAGTGAGTCATGTTCGTTGAGGGCGTGAAGTTTTAAGGTCAAGAGTTTGTCAGATGCTCAGTTAGGGCAGCTTCGCGCGTTAATGATAAGCTTGACTCAGCCTGGCGCGTCCGCTGTCGGCGGTGATCCATTGTAAGCACACGATGCAGTGTTGGTCGGTTTATCGATAGTTGTTAGGCCCAAGTGGCTCGGAACCTAGTAAATGAATCTCAACCCAACGCTGAACACAGATTTTGAGATCACAAATTCCTTCACAGCTGCATTGAGAAACTTCGGATTGGAATATGCTTAGGCTTTTCAGACTGCCTTGAGAGTTCTGATCCGAGTAGTGTTATACAGAAAGGCAATGGGCGCAAAGTGAATGTGGCATCCGTTTTTGTTTAATCACGGATGACAGTCAAATCTGTTAGTGATAGGACTTTAGTGGGGAAGGAGAATTCAACGTATGATGGATCAGTGTGTAGGGTTGGTAAATCCGGTAGGCGTGAGTGTAGGGTGAGCACGCATGCACCACTAGGCACGGCCAAGAACCGTATAGGTTTAAAAGGGGTTTAAAAGAAGTAAACGCCAATAACTGGCAAGTCCCGAAGGAAAGGTTAATTAAACTTTACAAGTAAACAGCCTGTCTAAAAATATAACATCTGTTAGAGGTTTAACTATTTCTGAATCTCGCCACGGTGATGAAAGGCTTCTTGCTTGGAACGTTCTTATTAGCTGCACATGAGGAATACAACCTGGCAATAACCTTGGCGACTGCAACCTCCCTAATTATTTGAAAAAAGTCGTAAGAAGACGAACATTGGCAGATGTCAACATTTCGTATTATCTCTTCAGTGCCAACACAATAACATGAAAATATAAAAGACGACAGGTAGGGTGAGAACGAAACAAGTTAGAACAGGGTAGAGGGGCAGGCGTGACACCTCAACGCCCAGGGCAGCCTTAGGCTTACGAAAAACTGTTTCTGCACACAGAGTGCGGGTTTGATACGGCTGATCGGGAATGTCTCTGCAAAACGTAGCAAACGGGCGTTAGCATGTCTTAACACGGTTGTAAACAATTTGGCTGGATCATGACTGGTAGCCAGTAAATGCCTACCTATGCATGAAGCAGGTGGCTTAAGCAAAAAGATGGTATGAGCGGCCGACGACTGGGTGATTTGACGCTGCAACCATTTAGGTACATGTTCCCTTGTTCTGAAGTTCAATGATCGATTGGTACGGCCGATGTAGCATATACCACAAGTACCAGTAAATTGGTAAATACAATGTGAGTTGGAGCCAACAGGTTGTCTTTCCGCCATTGGGGTAACAGGTATGCTATTAGTCCGGTTGATAGGGACAGTTTCGGCAGCATAATAAGTCCTCTGGGCTGCGGAAGTTATGCGCTTCGTTGTCCTCATATTGGCAAAATCTCCCTTAAATGGTAGCTCGATGTAGATCTTCTTTATAGACACTGTCGATACCTTCTGTCCCGGCACCCTTGCCTGAATATGTTTGTCGATGAATCTACTTGGATAGCCATTTTTCAACAGCGCATCCTTGAGCGAGTTTATCTCTTCATCTGAACTGTCGGTAGTGCATATTTTTCTTGCACGTTTGAATAGCGTCTTTACTAAGGTTCGCTTGTACCGCATTAGGGAGAAGCTGGTAAAGTGCAGGTACTGCCCTGACCAAGTCAGCTTTCGGTAAACCTCTCTTTTGATGGACCCATCTGCTCTTCGGCAAATCAGCACGTCCAGATTTGGGAGGCAGTTACTTTTCTCTGCTTCGTTGGTTACTTTCAGATTCGTATGCACGTTATTCAGGCGGTCGACCAGACGCGCAATGTGCTCCTCTGATGAGTTAAACACTAAAATATCATCCATATACCGCTTATAGTAGGAAAGAAGCGATATCACTACACACAACTTCGTTTCAATCATCGACATGAAAAAATCTGCTAGTACTGGGCCCATAGGACTACCCATTGTCACCCCATATATCTGGCGATAGGGAATGGTTTGGAATTGGAAACCGATGTTCTCAGTGCATAGTAGTAAACTGTCCTTCAATAATTCGACTGGCATTGGAAGGGTAAGATCGGAGTACTCTGCCATTTCACACACGTAATCAACTGTTTCATGAAGTGGAACATTGGTGAAAAGCGATTGTACATCCAATGTGGACATGACTTTATCGGATATGTTAAACTCATCTAAAGCCTCTGTAAGTTCGAAAGAGTCCTTCAGACTGTGTGGGATAGTCTGCTGCATTAAGGGCGCAAGAACTTCCACCAGCCAACGAGCCGACTTATGTTGTGCCGAGTTTGCCATTGACAAGATTGGTCTAAGCGGTATACCACATTTATGTGTCTTCGGCAAACCATATAGCTGAGGTATGTTGGACCCTCAGGGTTTTAGGCTGTTGCATACCTCATCATCAATCACATGGTGTAAGAGGAGCAACTTTAGGTGTTCCGTGATGCATCTTTCCACTTCAATAACATCCTCTGTTCTTGTAAGGAGTTTAAATTTACTAGCATCATTCAGTAAATCTTGCATTTTCTGTGTATATTCTTCCTTGCACATAATGGCGGCTCCTGAGCCTTTGTCTGGCTTAAGTACAATCAACCCCTTTGTCCTCAACTCTCGTAGTGCACAAAGGTGACGCCTTGTTAGAAAACACTTCTCACGCACTGGCGTCATTATGACCTCATGGGCAATATCAATTAGTTTGTTTCTAAACCAGTTTGACATATCTGGACTAGACGCCTGTAATCCTGCTAACTGATCATAAAGTTTTCAAACTGTGTCCTATGAACAAGCGGTTTAGCTTACCCTGTGGGACTTTGTAATCCATTCCGAGCGATAATGCTTCCAGTTGTAAAGCATCAAGGGGAACATTTGACAGGTTTAAAACGTACGTATTGGGGTCACGATAAGCAAGCTCTTCCCGGTTGTCAACTAGTGAATTCTGACACCGGTCTTTACATATCTCCTTTGTACGATCAAGAGTAAATTTGCAGAAGTTAGTAAACACAATCCTGCAACACAACGATAAGCTATCCAGTATTGGCATAAGGCTGGAATGATTCTCGCGTAGCGCAGTCAGTCGAGCCTGAGCAGTCTCTAATTGATTATATCCAACACTACAATGTGTTTCATATTGAGCAGATGCATGCCACGGCGAAATTCGACCGATGTATGAGGTGCATGGGAACGAATCGATTACCATTGAATGATTCGACTGGTACGCCGTTAAAAACAACACCAACCGGCTCCGGATACAGTTTTCCGAATGGTGCGTGGAGAAAGTTGGTCCACATCAGCTGCGTAAAGTTATGCGTTGCTATCAAATAGCAAAATGCAGATAACTAACATGTGAAACATTTCTTCCAAATGCATACTAGGCTTGACAACGAAATCAAAAGCACATTTTCCAGATCTACCAAACTGCCAACCTACAGGTCATGACGCATAAAATGAAGTTAAGCAAATTCGGACCCGTGTGATTACGCATCAGACAGAGATAGATAACGGAACATATTCTCCGGCCGGAAACCTGGATATTCTGCATAAAGTGTATAGACAAACAGTAGGGTCGCATTCCCTATGCGACACAAGGAAGGGCTTTCCAAATGTCCCACAAGAATTAGTCGTTCGTTTGGTGAGTACAAGACCAAGTGTCAGCGCAATATTGCCGCTCGCAATCTGGTGAAAGTGTTGAAGTGGATGCACGGAGGCTACAGCGAAATTATCTTTGCAAACAGGCGTTCAACTGGACACCATCCGTTGTTATAACTTCTATGTTGCGCACATTAAATTCATCAGCAATGGAAATGTGGTCGCAACACTTGTTCAGTGCAAACATTAAAACGTGTTTCATTTTTTAGTCCATTTCCGTCCTAGAGTTAGGCGGACGGAATACTAACGCCACAAGTTATGCGTAAATACTCCGCAACTAAATCCTTCACTAAAGCAAATAAGGGGCGCGAATTCCTGGGAATCAATAAATCCACATCGGAGGTTTACTTCGTAATGAAGACTCATTTCCCCACACATACAACTTCTATCGTTTCGTAGCAGCCACATACAGGGTAAATTGATATCCGAGTCAGTTATCTTAAGTCTCAAGCAGGGCCCTGTAATCATGATGAGGTCTCGCGGTTGTGAGGCATAACGCCGTAGAACTTCAAGCAAATTACCAAGAATATCTTAGAAATTTGAATGCGAACAGAATGGTGTTTTGGGTGTTAGGATTGTGTTAGTCCTTGTCAAATTCCGGTTTGGCTTTTTGCTCTCACTGTTTGGTCGACCGATAATCGGTAATTTTTCTGGGTCCTGGGTTCATGAATTTCAGTTGGGCCGCATTGTCCCACAAGGTGTTTCAGATCAGATATCCTCCTGTGCTTTGCTTCGTCCAGTTGGGTGCCCCAGGTGCTGTTGTGTCAGTCTCTCCGCAGCACTGCGGGGACGAAGTAATTACTCGCATTGCAAGTTCCATCGAATGCAGCGCTAATTCATGCCAGTGTACTCTCAGTCAGCAGGCTTTGGTAAGTCTGGAAAAGCACCAGCAAGTGCTGCTTCCACCTTCTGAATCTCGTCAGCAGTGCGCCTTCCATCGGATCCCTGCCGTGTTCCAATTGCATAACTTCCGGATGCCAGCAGTTACTGCCACTTTGCGCTAGGTGACAGCGCTGTTTGGTGCTTTTCCAGACTTGTCAAAGTGTGCTGACTGAGGAGACCGTGACAATTATCTCTGATTTATACGAAAATCCCTACCACTCATTAGTTATTCGTTTGCTATTTTTTGCCAGATCTCGTTTAGCAACCTGGTGCGGAACTTTAACCAGTTATTCAGTAAAACTTGTGTATAAACTGAAATATCAGAAGACTTAAGGTGTGAGAGGACTCAGTCATTTCGTGCATCCTCCAGAGTGACGTGCAAGGCAACTAACATTCGAAAACAAGCAAGGTCTGATGTGGTCGATTGGTGGTCAACTGATAGACAACAATTACTGTGGCACTACCACGCCAGGCTCAATGTTGCCGTCAACCGCTTCTGTACGCACGGAGGCGACAGCTCGCGAACCATTACAATGGTTTCGAATAGCTTGAGTAGTTGCGGCCTGTGGGTACCCATGAGGACATTTAATGCATCACTTCGGTTGACCTGGTCACCAGTCTGCAGTAAATGCCTCGTGATTGCCAGAGCTATCCTACCTTTGGATTCCCCCGGCTCCAACTTCTGAGATTTCAGTCCTGGAGTGTAGCACAACATCCGTTAATCTTGGACCGTAGCCCTTGTAGGACCGTAATGAAGGAGTTCTTATCAAGCTATTGTGATAAAATTGTCTAAACAGAGTGCATTGTGCATGTAACATCACTGCTGTCAGTCACATGGTTAGACTTCCTGGTCAGGAGAATCCCGTAGTTCAGCAAAACCATGAGCAAATATGGTCTATTGATTTTAGTTAAGGTGAGCTCTCTTAATGATATGATTATTTGTGGACATATTTTAAAGGACGTTTGTCTAACATGCCAGCTTCCAAGACAAGTGGCTGAGAACAAAAGCTTTTTCTCATCTGTTTACTCGAATAATCCAAGAAGCAGTATAGTGCGATAATGTTCGGTGACCCGCCACACATCTTAGCATCCTTAGCTCAGACTGAGTACTATCCGCGTCGCAGAGGGAATTCCGCTGATTGCGATCCTCTTGCATCTAGCTCTTTATAATGCCTGATTTCGACTTGGGTACATCAGTGCACAAGAGAGATAACGCAGCGTGTTTCTAACTAGCAACTGCTGATTTGAGACCTGTTGCTGGTAACGCGAATTATTTAAGATGCAGTAGTGGAGATGAAGATGAAAGCTGCGTCCCACCACTTGTGCTCGCTACAGAAGCTACACCTACATGTGTCACAATCGGCGTATTTGATGAGGATACGGATGCTTATGTTACCCCTATTTTCTCTACACTCATGTGCCTCCGGTTGTGAGCAACTGTGTCCCAATCGAATTTTTAGTTGTCGCTACCATGATTGGAGCAATAGCATCCACGTCGAATATGACTATCTTGATTAGTGGTTTGCATGTCGGAGTAAGTAGTCCAGATACCGACGAGTGTTCTATAAAACTACAGGTTTGTCTACTTGGAAGAACCAGGGCGCATCAGACACATGGTTGAGGTCCTTTGATGCTAGCTGACGTTTGTCAGTGCACTGAGTGCAGAATGCAAAGTCACATTCAGAGCGAGCCAATGTCATCCTATTCACTCGCGTACCTTTGCGGTTCTCCATATTTAATGCTAAGTGGATTCATGGTCGGTGATAAGTGCTTTGAAAGGGATCTGAGGTATAAATTGAGTGAGTTCGTTGTCATAGTCGATTGGCGGTCCATATTTATAGTAGGTATTTTTGTCACCGGAATAACGCACACGCAGTTGGGTTATTTTATCGTTTGACACAAGTTCGAGTGTGGGTGTCAGCGACATGATCAGCGATAGGTGAATGTAACCGGAAGCCGAAAATTAGTTCATCGCTTGCTGAGAAATATGCCTGTGGGAGTAATCCTAGGCTAGCCAGTTAGCGTGGCGAAACCTTTCCCGAAAGCGATTTTGCAGTTACGAAAGTTACTAAAAACAACCATTTCGCACACTTAAATCTGAGCTAGTGACGTACTAAAGGGTCTTGGGTTGCAGAATTTTCAAGCCATAGGGATAAGTTTGGCAAAATGTTAAACCATATGCACGGAATGGAATTCCAATTGAATGGATGATAATTGCGAAAGGTGAAGTTGGATCTGGAAAATGCTTGACCGTGCATAGTGCATTAGTTATGACCGTCCACATATTTCGTTCTTATATTATAGGCAATGAAATTCGAAATTGAAATGATCAGCATGA
>CALYDF020003208.1:0-11602 GCA_944474145.2 Dicrocoelium dendriticum
CTGCGTCCAGGCTTGCCCGCCCTGCCTTGTTCGGGACAAAATGGAGCTCGAGAGGGTTTTGAGAGTAGGTACCAAATTGGTCGAGGGGTTACGGGGGCAATCGTACCCTGAGCGTCAACTTAGCTTGGGTATGTATTCCATGCACTACCGACGGGTTCGAGGAGGCCTAATGGTTACTTGCCGCATTTTAACAGGGAAGGTTGGACAGGACATGAGCTGGCTATTTAGCCCAGCTAGGTTGCCTTGTCTTCGCGGTCATCACATGAAGTTACACAAGCGGCGCTCTGACCGGATCAGGGCAAAAACTCGGTTATCGCGTAGAGTTATCGAGCCTGGAACTCGCTTCCAGAAATTGTAGTCAGTGAACATACGGTTAAGGGTTTCGAACGTCAGTTAGACGCTCTTTGGTGGCAACACGAAACCTTTCCCTTCTCCTGACCCTATCCATCTTCCAACTTTTAGTTCTTATTCTATCATTCTCTTCACTCTTTGGTGTTATCCTTCATTTAAATGACCTTCATTTCCTTTTATCTTCCATTTGGAAGTTCAATACTCCAATATGGAGGTTCAATATTCCAATACCTTTAACTTTGCGGAACAGGTAAGCTATAGTAAAGATAAAGCTAGGTCGTTAATAGGCTATATCTTCAAATCCATGTCGATTTTGGAATCTCGATTGACACTATATAATACGTGCGCTAGGCCTGTTCTCGAATACTGCTCTCTAGTCCTTACGAACTCACGCAAGTGCGACAGGATTGCACTCGAGAACGTACAGCGTTCCTTCACCAAAGGTCTATTGGGCTCAAACATGCTGAACTATCGTAGTCGAAGCAAACAACTGGGACTGGACCCGCTGTGACTACGTAGACTAAAGATCAACCTTAAGTTTCTATACAAACTTAAACAAAAGCCGGAAATGAACCTGACACGACACTTCCGAACGGAAGGAGATACCCGATATCATCTGCGCAACGCGACCTTTTCATTCAGTCTGCCGACTGCTCGTTGTGGCATCCGCCATAACTTCTTCCTTTATAAATACGCGGACACCCGGAACAAATTACCTCTGCAAATCCGACCATCTGTGACCAGTACAAACTTCAGCAATGCTATACGGAGATTCCATGACGTAAACACAGTTTCCGAACTATTAAACCTCAAAGTGACGGAAGACGAGCTATGGGAGACAGGAACAAACAACCTCTAGCGAATTAGCCTACATCCCCTTTTTAATGCTTTATTACCAACAGTTTCCTACTTCATTTTAACCTCGCATCACGGCTGTTTCTGATACCTTATTCGCACGCCTGCTCTCTTTTGTCCTTCTTATCCCTACCTAGACGAGACTGCATCAAGACTTCCATCTCTTTGATCCAAATATTTCGCTTATTGTTCCTTCTAGAACGTTGAGATTTACATCTTTAGCCGCAGCTTCGCTTACTTTACTCCTCACTTATGCTTAACCCGACTCTGTGTATATTGCATTCGGCACCTCTTCTGGTCCTTATCGCAACTCTTCAACATTGGCCTGAGTACACATAACGCCTGTGACAAATCCTAGGAATCCCTAGATTCTCTTTCCTACTACCATGTTTCTCAGCTCACTTCAACGCCTCCTTCTCCTGCTTGGCCTCTCTTTTGGTCCACATCGCAACTGTTTAATGGTGGATTACGTTCCCATAGCGTTAGCACAACATACTAGTCCACATTTGATTCACTTTCTTACTGCGCCTTGCAATCTTAAACCTCCTGGACCACACCGGCCTCAGGCTGCAAATGCTTATAGGTCTCACACAAAAGCTTCCCTTCATTTGAGCATCGATTAAAGTTCTCATTGTCATAAGAAACAGCTTCGTGATACTGGCCTGCGTCTGGTACATTACCTGTATGCTAGGTCCCCTGCAAAATTACAATTTCAGGTCTCTGATTGACTTTTGCCTCTCGGCTCCACCATCATGAATCTCAGTTGACAATTCCGTTCCCCTCTTTGGTTTTGCCTCTCTTTTATTCCATATCGCATCGGTTCAATGGCGGTATAGGTATCACTAGCATCAGCGCAACATCCTAGGCCTCGTTTGATTCTCTTTGCTATTGTGGTACTCATGCTTAATCTTTTTCGAATAGTCCGGCCTCTCAGGCCCCAAATGCCCATAGGAATCAAACAAAGGACGCTCTTCTTTTGAGGAGCGGCTGCCACCGAATAAGGTTCTCAATGGTATAAGTAACGGCCTCATGCTTCTCGTCTCCGTTTGATTCATTCTCTGGATGCTTAATCTCAGGCATCGCTATATATTCTTGCTACTGTGGCTCCCATTCCTTAACCTTTTGGACTACTCGGGTCTCTCAGGCTCAAATGCCTATAGGTCTCAAGCCAAGGCCTCCCTTCAACTGAGGATCGCCTGCCATCGAGTAAGGTTCTCAATGGTATAAGTAACGGCCTCATGATTCTCGTCTCCGTCCGATTCATTATCTGTACGCTTGGTCCCCCTACCGAAATCGAAAGTTCCGGTCCTTGATTAATTTTGCCTCTCGGCTCCACTATCTTTCTTCTCAGCTCAAAAGTAACGTCTTCCTCTCTTGCTTGGCCTCTCTGTTGGTCCATATTGCATCCGTTTAATGATGGTGTAGGTGCCGCTAGCTTCAGCGCAAAATCCTAGGCCTCGTTTGATTCTCCTTCTTACTGTGGCATCCATAATTAAATTTTTTGGACTAGTCCGACCTCTCAGCCTCCAAATGCCTTTAGGTCTCAAGCCAAAGCCTCTCTTCTTTTGAGGATCCTGCTGCCATCGATTAAGGCTCTCAATGGTATAACTAACGGCCTCATGCTTCTCGTCTCCTTCCGATTCATTACCTGTAGGCCTAATCCCAGACGTCGCTACAAGTTCTTGCTACTGGGGCTCCCATTCCTAAACTTTTTGGACTAGTCCGGCCTCTCGGCCTCCAAATGCCTATAGGTCTCAAACAAAGACTTCTCATCCTTTGAGAATCGATTAAAGTTCTTATTGGCATAAGAACTAGCTTCATGATACTGGCCTCCGTCTGGTACATTACTTAAATAAATAAAGAAATTTTTTATTCTCGACAAGGCGAGGCACGCCTTTACAGGCATGATCGTTATGACAACAACGCGTGGTCTAGAATGTGTAAGAATACATTATAAATAAATAAATATTTTATTCTCGACAAAGCGAGACACGCCTTTTGGGCATGATCAGCATATTGCATTATTGTACATGATAGCGGAATAAGCAGCACCAACAGTGGGAGTAGTAAAGTTGGAGACAGTAGTGTGGGCCCATAGAGCCCAAAGGTTGTATGTAGTCTATGTACACAGAATGCGAGAGGTAAAAATAGTGATCAGATCACTTATATGGTATGTTGATGAGGAACTAGTCCGATGAGGTCCCGTAAGCAATGTAGGTCAGTGAGTGAAGTATGAGGAAACGGGTGGAAAATACTTAAGAATAGTGGTATGTCACTAGTCAGATATGTAGGCGTGTTCGTGCGAGAGCCGATATATGCACAGAACTTGTAAATGTGGTGTCAATCAACTTGCCAATGTGTTAGGGGCGGTGACTTTATTGAGTGGCGAGTCACATCCGCCACGTCGCAGTGTTGTTAAACAGACATTTGTGGCTTTTTGTAGGGAAAACGCTTGCCAGACGAAGACCCACCACGTCCTGGAACACTGCCGGCTGTTGATATACATTGGCAAGATGGTATCTGACCGATTACCCTCGCGGATATTCGCAGTCACGCAACGCCAATTTGTTTCCTATGGCTGTGTAGTCGCCTTCGGAGTCCATTACAAGTGGTTGGAGCTGTTGAAGTCGGACGACTCAGGTGACTTGTATTGAATTGATCAGTTTCCTAGGTTCTTTAGTGTGTCATGATTATGAAGTGCGGGTTTTTCTTTGTTCTTTATTGAATCCGTGTCCATGGGAGCGTCGCAGGTACGTCTTCAGCGGTGTTCGGTGCAGGTAATGTTATCCTGTAGAACAAGGGTGAGAAGAAAAACGGACCGAGCAAACTGCCAACAAAATTGAACAGGACTATGTTATTGTATAAATATAAAATTTATGGTAAAGTTGTGCTGGCTGAAATCAATGGAGTGACCGATGAGCTGAGGCTAGTGGTACCTATACCGCCAATGAATAGTTGCGATATGAGCGAAGAGAGACGCCAAACAAGAGAGGAAGACGTTAATGTGAGCTGAGATGCATGATAGTAGAGCCGAGAGGCAAAAGTCAATCAGAGACCGGAAATTCGGATTTCGGTGAGCGTTACCAAGCATAGAGATAATGATTCAGACAAAGAAGAGTATCATAAGGTTGTAACTTATACCAATGAGAACTTGAGTCGATGGCAGCCGGTGCTCAAAATAAGAGAGGCCTTGGCTTGAGACCTATGGGCATTTGGAGCCTCAGAGGACTGACTTGGCCAAAATGTTTTGGAATGAGACGCACAGAAGGAATGGTAACCAAAAGAGACCTGGGATGTTGCGCTGACGCTAGTGATAACTATACCGCCATTGGACTGTTGCGATATAGACCAGAAGAGAGGCAAAACAAGAGAGGGGACGTAATTGTGCGCTGAGAAGCATGAGAATGGAGCCGAGAGGCAAACCTCAACCAGGGACCTGAGATTGCAATTTCCGTAGAACGACCAAGCATGCAGATAATGTGTCAAACGGAGGCGAGCACATAAGGCAGTTAATTATACCAATGAGAAAATTAATCGGTGGCAGCCGATCCTCAAAAGAAGAGAGGCCTTGGTTTGATGCCTATGGGCATTTGGGGACTGAGAGGCTGGAGTAGTCGAAGAGGTTTAAAACTGAGTACCACAGTAGCAAAGGGAATCAAAGGAAGCTTAGGATGATGCGCTGACGCTAGTGATAACTATATCGCCATTGAACCGATGCGATATGGACCAAAAGAGAGGCCAAACAAGAGAGGGGAACGTAATTGTGAGCTGAGATTCATGATGGTGGAGCCGAGAGGCAAAAGTCAATCAGAGACCTGAAATTGCATTTTGCAGGGGACCAAGCATACAGGTAATGAGCCAGTATCATGAGGCTGATTCTTATGCCAATGAGAACTGTAATCGATGCTCAAAGGAAGAGAAGCCATTGTTTAAGACCTATAGGCATTTGGAGCCGGAGGCCGGTGCGGTCCAGGAGGTTTAAGAGTGCGTGGCGCAGTAGGAAACTGGATCAAATGTGGCCTAGTATGTTGTGCTGACGCTATGGGAACCTAAACCACCATTGAACCGATGCGATATGGACCAGAGAAGAGGCCAAACAAGAGAGGGGGACGTAATTGTGATCTGAGAAGCATGAGAGTGGAGCCGAGAGGCAAAATTCAACCAGGGACCTGAAATTTCAATTTCGGTAGAAGGACAAAGCATGCAGGTAATGTACCAGACGGAGGCGAGTACATGAGGCAGTTAATTATACAAATGAGAACATTTGCCGACGGCAGCCGATGCTCGAATGAGAGAGGCCTTGTTTTGAGACCGATGGGTATTAGGAGCCTGAGAGGCCGGACAAGTCCAGTAGGTTTAATAATGAGTGTCACAGTAGCAAAGAGAATCAAACGGGGGCTAGTAAGTTGCGCTGGCGTTAGAGGTACCTATACCGCCATTGAACCGATGCGATATGGACCAAAAGAGAGGCCAAACAAGAGAGGGAGACGATACTTGTGAGCTGAGAAGAATGATAGTGGAACCGAGAGGCAAAAGTCAATCAGAGACCTGAAATTGCAATTTGCAGGGGTCCAACCATATTATAATGTATCAGACGGAGGCGAGTACATGAGGCTGTTTTTTATGCCAATGAGAACTTTAATCGATGTTGAAAGGAAGAGAAGCCTTGGTTTGAGACCCATAGGCATTTGGAGCCTGAGAGGCCGGACTAGTCCAAAAGGTTTAGGAGTGAGAGCCACAGTAGCAAGAACATATAGCGACGTCTGGGATTAGGCATACAGATAATGAATCGGACGGAGACGAAAATCATGAGGCCGTTACCTATACCATTGAGAACCTTAATCGATGGCAGCCGATCCTCAGAGGAAAAGAAAAGAGGCTTTGGCTTGAGACCTATAGGCATTTGGAGCCTGAGAGGCCGGAGTAGTCCAATGGGTTTAACGATGAGTGCCATAGTTGCAAAGAGAATCACACGGGAGCTAGTAAGTTGCGTTGACGTTAGAGGCACCTATACCACCATTGAACCGATGCGATATGGACCAAAAGAGAGGCCAAACAAGATAGGGGAACGTAATTGTGAGCTGAGATTCATGATGGTGGAGCCGAGAGGCAAAAGTCAATCAGAGACCTGAAATTGCATTTTGCAGGGGACCAAGCATACAGGTAATGAGCCAGACGGAGGCCAGTATCATGAGGCTGTTTCTTATGCCAATGAGAACTGTAATCGATGCTCAAAGAAAGAGAAGCCATTGTTTAAGACCTATAGGCATTTGGAGCCGGAGGCCGGTGCGGTCCAGGAGGTTTAAGAGTGCGTGGCGCAGTAGGAAAGTGGATCAAATGTGGCCTAGTATGTTGTGCAGACGCTACGGGAACCTAAACCACCACTGTACTGATGAGATATGGACCAGAGCAGAGGCCAAACAAGAGGGTGGAACGTAATTGTGAGCTGAGAAACATGAGAGTGGAGCCGAGAGGCAAAACTCAGCCAGGGACCTGAAATTTCAATTTCGGTAGAAGGACAAAGCATGCAGGTAATGTACGAGACGGAGGCGAGTACATGAGGCAATTAATTATACAAATGAGAACATTTACCTGCAGCAGCCGATGCTCGAATGAGAGAGGCCTTGATTTGAGACCGATGGGTATTATGAGCCTGAGAGGCCGGACAAGTCCAGTAGGTTTAATAATGAGTGTCACAGTAGCAAAGAGAATCACACGGGTGCTAGTATGTTGCGTTGACGTTAGAGGCACCTATACCGCCATTGAACCGATGCAATATGGAACAAAAGGGAGGCCAAACAAGAGAGGGGAACGTAATTGTAAGCTAAGATGCATGATAGTGGAGCCGAGAGGCAAAAGTCAATCAGAGACCTGAAATTGCAATTTGCAGGGGTCCAAGCATATTATAATGTATCAGACGGAGGCGAGTACATGAGGCTGTTTTTTATGCCAATGAGAACTTTAATCGATGTTGAAAGGAAGAGAAGCCTTGGTTTGAGACCCATAGGCATTTGGAGCCTGAGAGGCCGGACTAGTCCAAAAGGTTTAGGAGTGAGAGCCACAGTAGCAAGAACATATAGCGACGTCTGGGATTAGGCATGCAGATAACTGGGATTAGGCATACAGATAATGAATCGGACGGAGACGAGAATCATGAGGCCGTTACTTATACCATTGAGAACCTTTATCGATGGCAGCAGATCCTCAAAAGAAGAGAGGCCTTGGCTTGAGACCTATAGGCATTTGGAGCCTGAGAGGCCGGACTAGTCGAAAAAGTTTAAGAATGAGTGCCACAGTAGGAAAGATAATCAAAGGAGGCCTAGGATGTTGTGCTGACGCTATTGGTACCTACACCACCTTTGAACGAATGCGATATGGTTTAAGAGAGAGGCCAAACAAGAGATGGAGACGATACTTGTGAGCTGAGAAGAATGGTAGTGGTGCCGAGAGTCAAAATTAATCAAGGACCGGAATTTTCGATTTCGTAGGGGTCCAAGCGTACACGTAATGAATCGGACAGAGACGAGAATCATGGGGCCGTTACTTATACCATTGAGAACCTTAATCGATGGCAGCCGATCCTCAGGGGAAGAGGGGCCATAGCTGGGGACTATGGGCGTTGGGAGCCTGAGAGGCCGGAGGAGTCCAATAGGTTTAACGATGAGTGCCACAGTAGCAAAGAGAATCAAACGGGGCTAGTAAGATGCGCTGACGTTAGAGGCACCTATACCGCCATCGAACCGATGCGATATGGACCAAAAGAGAGGCCAAACAAGAGAGGGGAACGTAATTGTGAGCGGAGATGCATGATAGTCGAAGAGTTTTAAGAATGAGTACCACAATAGCAAAGGGAATCAAAGGAGGCCTACGATGTTGCGCTGACGCTAGTGATACCTATACCGCCATTGAACCGATGCGATATGGACCAAAAGAGAGGCCAAACAAGATAGGGGAACGTAATTGTGAGCTGAGATTCATGATGGTGGAGCCGAGAGGCAAAAGTCAATCAGAGACCTGAAATTGCATTTTGCAGGGGACCAAGCATACAGGTAATGAGGCAGACGGAGGCCAGTATCATGAGGCTGTTTCTTATGCCAATGAGAACTGTAATCGATGCTCAAAGGAAGAGAGGCCTTTGTTTGAGACCTATAGGCATTCGGAGCCGGAGGCCGGTGCGGTCCAGGAGGTTTAAGAGTGCGTGGCGCAGTAGGAAAGTGGATCAAATGTGGCCTAGTATGTTGTGCTGACGCTATGGGAACCTAATCCACCACTGAACAGTTGCGGTACGGACCAAAAGAGAGGCCAAACAAGAGTGGGGGACGTAATTGTGAGCTGAGAAGCATGAGAGTGGAGCCGAGAGGCAAACTAATCAAGGACCGGAACTTTCGTTTTCGGTAGGGGGACCAAGCATGCAGATAATGTATCAGACGGAGACGAGTATCATGAGGTTGTTACATTTAAAATGAAAACCTTCGTTAATGGCAGCCGATGTTCAAATGAATAGAGGCCTTGGTTTGAGGCCTATGGGCATTTGGGGCCTGAGGGGCCGGATTAGTCGAAAAGTTTTAAGAATGTGTGCCACAGTAGCAAAGAGAATCAGAGGAGGCCTAGGATTTTGCGCTGACGCTAGTGGTGCCTATGCCACCATTGAACAGTTGCGATATGGACCAAAAGAGAGGCCAAGCAAGAGATGGAGGCGTTGAAGTGAGCTGAGAAGCATGATATTAGGAACGAGAATCTAGCGAGGCCTAGGATTTGTCACAGGCGTTATGTGTTCTTAGGCCACTATTGAAGAGTTGCGATAAGGACCAGAAGAGGTGCCGAATACAATATACACAGAGTCGGGTTAAGCATAAGGGAGGAGTAGAGTAAGCAAAGATGCGGCTAAGGATGTAAATCTCAACGTTCTAGAAGGAACAGTAACTGAAATATTTGGATCAAAGAGATGGAAGTCTTGATGCAGTCTCGTCTAGGTAGGGATAGGAAGGACAAAAGCGAGCAGACGTGCGAATAAGGTATCGGAAACAGTCGTGATGCGAGGTTAAAATGAAGTAGGAAACTGTTGGTAATAAAGCATTAAAAAGGGGATGTAGGCTAGTTCGCTAGAGGTTGTTTGGTCCTGTCTCCCATAGCTCGTCTTCCGTCACTTTGAGGCTTAATAGTTCGGAGACTGTGTTTACGTCGAGGAATCTCTGTATAGCATTGCTGAAGTGTGTACTGGTCATAGATGATCGGATTTGCAGAGGTAATTTGTTCCAGGTGTTCGCGTATTTATAAAGGAAGAAGTTATGTCGTATGCCACAACGAGCAGCCGGCAGACTGAATGAAAAGGTCGCGTTGCGCAGATGATATCGGGTATCTCCTTCCGTTCGGAAGTGTCGGGTCAGGTTCGTTTCCGGCTTTTGTTTAAGTTTGTATAGAAACGTAAGGTTTATCTTTAGCCTACGTAGCCACAGCGGGTCCAGTCCCAGTTGTTTGCATCGACTACGATAGTTCAGCATGTTTGAGCCCAATAGACGTTTGGTGAAGGAACGCTGTACGTTCTCGAGTGCAATCCTGTCGCACTTGCGTGAGTTCGTAAGGACTATAGAGCAGTATTCGAGAATAGGCCTAGCGCACGTTTTATACAGTGTCAATCGAGATTCCAAAAGCGACATGGATTTGAAGATATAGCCTATTAACGACCTAGCTTTAGCTGCACTATAGCTTACCTGTTCCGCAAAGTTAAAGGTATTGGAGTATTGAACCCCTAAATCACGAACAAAGTGGCTAACGGTAAGAGGAGCGCCATTGAGAGTAAGGGTATTCGGTGGCACGGTGCATTTGTAAGAGAGAATGTTGCTTTTTCCTGGGGAAAATTCGAGATTCCATATTGCGCACCAGTTTTCTAGCGCCTTGAGGTCTCTTTGTATTGTGGATAGGTTATCTTTCATATTATCGGAGACGAAGGAAAATACGACTTTGATGTCGTCTGCAAATAGGTATGGCGTTCCCCAGCGGAAGACTTGGAAGATGTCATTGACGTAGAGTAAGAAGAGCATGGGGCCCAGGACACTTCCTTGAAAGACTCCGCTGGTGACAGCTTTTTTGAAGACTGCGTGCCGCCCAGGCTCACCGATTGTGTTCGATTTGATAGGTAGGATGCAAACCAGGAGAGCAGCTTCCCGGCGATGCCAAAAGAGGCGAGTTTGGTCAGTAGTTTCAGGTGTGGAACGCGGTCGAATGCTTTTTTCATGTCGAGGAAGATGATGACCACTTTATGCCCTATAAGGCTCGCGTCAGTGACATTCTTTAATAACTCAAACGTATATGTCTGGCAGGATTTTGCGGGCAGAAACCCGTGTTTAGACTTGTTAATGAGGTTACGAGGCGACAGAAAGTTAAGAATTTCTGCTTTTATCAGTCTTTCCATTACTCTTGACGCGATGGGGGTGTGGCTGTTGGACTGCTAATTGTCTATGTCAAGACGGCATCCTCGTTTATGTCACTGTAGTACTACAGTATGCTTCCACGCAGTGGGGTATATATGGGTTGTCATGCAAAGTGTAAATAGGTTAAGGATAAGAAATGTAATGACTGGACCTCTTAGGATCAGCATTACGGATGGAGCGCTATCTGGACCAGGTATTGTGACATTCTTAGTGTAAGAATATCTGGCATGATTACACGTAAGTTGAATACGAGACAGAGCAGCCTATCATCGGTGAGCTGGGGTGTTGTAGGCGACGTCGTCGAATCGGTGCCCGAAAATAGTTGCAAATGTGCTCTCTGAGATAATCACAAAGTTGGGTGAAGCCATTAATGTGATTGCCAAAAAGAAGTGATAATGGAGCAATGGTTGGAGCTCTGTTGTTTGCTCTGCGTTTCATCAGTTGGGTGAGTGCTTTAACCTTGTTGTTACTGCTGAGTGCAGCGTGTTCCGCTGATGTGGCAGACGTGGCTTGCAGGTTTCTCCACCTTGTTAGTGTGTCGTTCATGCGTGGAAATCCTTGTGGAAATTTTATGTCTTGTTGTAGTTGGAGCGCATTTTTCTCAGTTTATTGAGGACTCTATGTGTATCAACTACACCCTTCGGTTTCGTAGGTTTCCTCATGTTCTGCTTAGGAGCGACCACGTCAAGACAGAACATAATATGGTTGTATATCTCTTGGGTCGCGATATCTGTGTCTGTTGCTAGAAAGAATGCATCCCAGTTAAGAGATCGTAGAAGAGTGGAGAAGCTTTCCCAATCGACGCGTTGTAGAGGACGGAAGGATTCGCTGGGGGAGAGGTTGTACTGCTTAGTAGTGGGCAGTCTGAATGTTAACTTCACTGCCTTATGATCACTACCAAGAAGGTTGTCAAGCACACAAACCTGTGCTTGGTTGATGCCTGTCGTGAATATTAAGTCAAGGAT
>CALYDF020003209.1:0-10172 GCA_944474145.2 Dicrocoelium dendriticum
TTGAGGTTTTTATACACATCCTTATGTGCCCTTCGTTCTACCTATTTATCCCCTACGTGATGAATTTTTTACAGCCGCATTTTCAACATTCAGGTGTGTATGTAACAAAAATTTAATTGAACTGGTTGACTAAATTATCGATCTAACAATTGGTTGCCGGTTGTACAAATAAACCAATAACAAAGAATATCAAATATTTCCCGATGCCCAGGTTCCAAATTAAATTAGCATATTAAACCGCTACATATAGCAGTTACAATAAGGCAAGTTACAAATGAATACAAACAGCAAAATGCGTTCGATTATAGTTTAAAATGTATGTTGGGCACGTGGTTTTAATTACTTTTTGTCTTTTACGTATACTTATCCAGTGACGCCAGCTAATTTGCTGGTCGCATTAAAAATGTCTGTCGCCATGAGCGATTCTTACTATACTTCCACCGTAGCAAAGTAGACAACTGAAA
This sequence comes from Dicrocoelium dendriticum, assembly GCA_944474145.2. Taxonomy (NCBI): domain Eukaryota; kingdom Metazoa; phylum Platyhelminthes; class Trematoda; order Plagiorchiida; family Dicrocoeliidae; genus Dicrocoelium; species Dicrocoelium dendriticum. The sequence goes on from CALYDF020003209.1 coordinate 465, forward strand.
AAACGTAATACTTACCGACAACTGGAAGTCTGGCTCTGTGATATTCGATGATGCCACAAACAAATAACTATATACGGGAGTGGTGTGAACATTAATATTTTGTTCTAATTTTCAGAAGCTTTTTGCTTGTATACTTAGTTAAATAGTAGATGTTACCTAACTGATACAGACAGTGGTTTAAAAAGCTGAGTAAAACTTTATGAATTGTAATTTGTGAAAACTGCTTAATTCATAATGTCAAAAACTGATTCTGCATTAATTAAGTCCACGGTGACGTCAGGCATTAATTACTGTAGTATAGATAGAGAATCTTCAGTAAATTAATAGAAAACAGAGGATGAATATACCTATTAATTTTACTGTTACCTAAAATATGTGTTTACAACGTTATCTCTGTACAAATGTACCCTGTAGTGGTACCGTGCTTTTAGAGTAAAGGCGCATATCCAGCCATATTTCTACAAATTCCTTTATGCTGTATTGTCAACAATTCCATTATGAATGATGCTTAAATAGAACAGCGAAAAGGAATCTCTAACAAGTTTAATGTTAATTTTTATGTAATTGATAACCTTTGGTTTAACACTTTTCTCATACATATCTAAATAGGTAACCATGTTATATGCTAACTACAAACAAAGTATGCTAATAAACGTGGTTATTAGGTATACAAAAAGTTGTTCCAGCTAAACGTTAAAAGGTTTTCTCAGCACCAGCAATTATATAATGCGATTGGAAACATGTTCCCAGCATTCACATTTTTGCCCAGATAGTGAAACATGAAATGTGAAAACCCCTGAGTTAATTTTGCTATTCTTCAATGGAATAATGCGGTGAATTTGTCTACAGTACCCGAAGGTAACTTATTGACATTTCTTTCAAATTCATGGAGACAGTGCCGCCACATAGCATTATTAAAGCACAACCATACACTTTTCATTCTTAAAATGAGCAGTACTGGATACCTGTCAATATGACGTAAAACATTTTGTAAGGTTTGCATACAATCTGTATACCCATTGGCATTGATATAAACATTGAGCTATCAAGCAAATTATAAAACAACATATATTTCAATGGAGGATGCATACAAATCTTTTAATTACCTGTATCTGATGCGATTTTGCAAAGTGAAAGTATCATCAGTTAACAAAATAGCATAGCTTGCTCGCACTGGTCTTTGACTGAATAAAACAGGCAACTGGTTTCAAGTTAGAATTATATTAGAAGCACGACACTTCATACACTGTATGTCAACCGTGGTTGTAAGTCCTAGTGTTACCTACAATCTACGCAATTAACTTGACGTCTAGTCAACAAAAATTATGGAAGTCCATTTTTCATTTCACATGTTCGTAGAGTTAATGTAAAACGTAATATTTAAGTGTTTTTACGCGAACCCAGATAACGAACTGTTTCAACTATCCGATTATAAAACGTTAATAGTTAGCTTCCAAGTACTTCTAAATGTGAAACTAATGGCATTTTGTGGAATGTTGTAATAGCCGCCAAAACAAACTTATGCATTTTATGGCAACAAACTAGCATTTTTATTTGGCTGAGAAAGTCTGTCTTCATAACATATATATTTTTTTGTAATTATAATGTATTGGCGGGTAGGTGAAATACACATGCGTTATAGGATCCGTGAGATAAAGGAAACAACGAAGCTTCATTTTAACTAAGGAGTTTCATTACCTTTAATAAAGCATCCTACATCCCTAATAGCGTTCCCTTTTCGAACATGAGAAACCAATTAGACAACCTATTCCGACACAAATTTAAGAACTGTATTTTTACCAAGTTACGTTCACGCAGCTACCTCAGGTAAATTCAAGTGATCCGGTCATTGAGGTAGAAGATATTTCAACAATACGTTCCAAAATCCAGTGGTATATTTATGCATCTAGTATACTAATCTGCACAAATGCATAAGTTGAGTTAACTAAAAGCTAATATTTAATTCATACCAGGAAATAAAGTGGGGAACAATCCATTTTGATCTGCGCTTGTGCCAAGTTACAAACGAAATTAACTAATGATTATAAGATGTAACATTACTATGTAAAACAATGGCAGTTGCTTAAATTGACGCAGGTGGATGCTGATGTTACACTGGAAAGAATTCTTGTCTAGCCTGTTTGCGTTTTGGTCACCCTCGATCTGTATAGCAGGAGACATGAGCTTCTGCTAAGCATGTAGGAAGCAACTTGTCAAGTATCCGCCAGTAAGCACTTTATATAACGCAGTAGATCAATTCTTGCCATAAAACAAAATGGCTTGTAAATTTCCAAATAGAAAAACCAGATATTAAACATATGTCAAAATGTCACATCGAAGTCAATTGCACAATGCACACAAGCACAATACCATTTGTGTGCTCCATATTTGTAACTTTCTCAAAATAAATTTTTATAAAATAGCTAATCGTGCAACGAGTTTTGCGCATTTAACTTTTAGATGCCAAGTGAAAATGCGGTTCACGGCTTGCACATAGTTTTCTTATCCCAAACTTCATGCTAATAGACTTTAAAATATATGTAAGTAATCCAATTTGCTTTCCTTATTTCACATATCAAGCACAAGTAACCAGTTGCAAATTTATTTTGATAAGAAGCAACCAGCTTGCGAGCTATGTTGTCTAACATTCAAATTTCATCGCATAAACAAAATAGATGATTTATGTAATTTTGTTAAGAAGTAGTGCTAAAACAAGCTTAGGTTCGAATTACGCAAGATGGATCATGGTAATGCAGTTGCTTTACAGCGCATTAGGACTGAATAATAAAAAAGAAGTAGTGGATCAATGTTTGAAAACGCAACATCTTGGCGATTATCTGATTTGTTAAACGCAATACTAACTCGTATATTGTGGCTATATCATCAAAGCTGTAATGTACCGGTTGTTTTGCTAAAGTAGTCTGGAGCAAGGATCGGCTGCATTCAGGTGCTGACGTACAACCAATGAGCTGAATTGCTAAATGTCCAATGGCGTAAACTGCTTTGCCGGCAGGGCTAAGATGCAACACAGACGCCGCATATGTGCCTACGATTGCAGGGCACATAGAGCCGTTCGACTGTGAGAAGTGAACCTTAGCCTGACAATACAGCCGCAATGAAAGCGTCATGTCTCGACTGCATGGCAAGATCTAGGGAACGCACGCCCTACAACTGTGAGAACTGGACATGAAGCGGACACCACACAGCCGCACCGAACGTGTCATGCTTCGACCGATCGGGTAGTCGGCCTTCATTCATGTGAAAAGCCATCGAAATTGTTTCCTGCAAAGTGTGTCGCCGTGTTAGCAAATGAGAGAGAAACAGCATGGCCACAGGTGAAGACGGGTCGATGAGCGCCGTATTGTTATCGCCACAGAAGCTGTTATCGCCTCAAGACCGGACTACTACAAACTCGTAAGCTTTAATGGGGCTGCTTTCACTGCTAAAGGAAATAATACAGCCAGGAGCCCATGGTAAGAGTATCGTGTTATTCGCTTTACCGTTTCGAGCGCGTGGGTGTAAATGCTGAAAATGCACCCACGTTGGTAAAAGTAACTATTTCTTGACTTGACGTGATAAAGTCCATAGGTTTCAGTGTGAGCAATTAAAAAACAATTTATTCGGTCGGAATTTTTTAGATTTCTAGACGTCCACTGATCGCCTTGCACCTTGTGCCGTTCCCTAGGATCCAGTTTCTCGCTAAGAACTCGAACGTGAGAACCGAGAGTTGAGGTTCATTAGTCGCGGGACCAGAGGAACTTACTTCATCCGTTTCTAATTTAGAAAGGCCTGCTCTTGAAGTTTTATACGAGTTACTAGTAAAATTGGGTAAATGGAAATTGTCCCAACCGACTGCAACCCCTCCGTCATAGTTCCTATTTTGAAGGGACGCTCATTCTTGGAATGCGGCAACCATTTAGGAACCATTCTGATCTCCATCGCCTCCAAATTGCTTGCCACTGTCATCCCTCACAGGCTGACAGGCACTGTGAAAGCCGGATTCTTGAGCAGCAAGCCGGGTTTCGTCGATGTCCAGGCTGCATTGACCACATCTGCACTTTGTGTCAGTTGTTGGAGCACCGTCACATATATTTGCGCCCACCGTTTTCTTGTTTTTCGATAACAAGTGTGCATTTGATTCGGTAGATAGACGTACAATTTGTGACCGTGTACTCAGAAAATGTGTGTCTGAGAAATATGTACATATTATTCAATCCTTATACGCGCGTAGGTCAGGCAGAGTGAGGGCTTACGGCAAGCTATCTTCGCCCTTTATATATCCAGCGGTGTGAGACACGGATGCCCGATATCACCTTTCCTCTTCAACTTAGCTGATAAATTGTCATGGAAATCTAGTTCACAGGACTCGAGTTAGAAGGTGTGGATCTGCTTCTAGGATGACTTCTTGACTTGTATTATATAGACGGCATTGCTCTCATCTGTGATAGCTTGCAAACTTGCCAAACTGCACTGGACAGATTAACACTGGCTATCCTTCAACTCGTGCTTTCCTTCGCACGCTGAAGTGCAAAGTGTTCCTCCAAGGTTGACCTGGACCGCCTTCTACTCCGTACCCTGGTAGGGATCATCTAGAAATTGCTCACAAATTCAAGTACCTGGGAAGTCGAAACAGCGTCTGTGGGATTGAAGATGAAATCAGAAATAGTATCGCAAAACCTGGGGGCGCTTTTGCTAACCTACGCAACATGTGGCCCCGGCGCGACATCACTCTCACCCTGAAGGGTAGATTGTACAATGGGAGGGTATTTTCGACCCTACTGTACGCTTGTGAAACCTGTCCCCTTAGATCAGCGGAGGCTATTTACGTCCGACCATCGGTGCGTTCGCCGTTTGGCTTGCATCTGGTTGGAACACCGCGTGAGGCACACGCGTGTTCGGCGCCTTGTTTACAGCACAGGAAAAGGAACTGAACTATTCAGCACCATTCTTTTACGTACTAGACTCTGATAGCTAGGCCACGTTTTACGCATGCCAGCCTACCGACTCTTGCGACACGTTGTTTGTGCAACAAGGATGTGGATAGAAGAAGAGGAGGATTGGCCAAACGGTGACTTCTTCTAGAAGAATGAAGGTCCTCACTTCAAAGATGGCTTTAGTTCGAGCGTCACGGCTCCCTGGTTGGGGTCCGAAAGACGATGAGCATTTTTGGCTAGATACACTTATTGATATGGCTAGAAGCTGATCCCAGTAACGTTGGTACTAATGTTTCTTTGTCCCACCACATCCCTCTTGGCTTCCCTTCCAAATACGATCTCAGTATTTAGCCTTTTATAAGTTTGCATAGTAAATTATTTTTTCTTCCCCATAATAGCCGGTTACTAGTTTTTCGGAATGATGTCCATCCGTTACCGTCAGCTCAGTTGGTTTGCACCTGTTGCATTTTATTCCCCTTTTTATTTTATGTATGGGGCGCAGTAGCTGAAGTAATTCCCACCTCTAGCTAACGTGTATAATAATGAATTTGCGTGGGAAAATGTTGTATCAGTGGCCTTTATTAGAAATGCATCTTTTGGGCCCCGTTGAAACGTTTGCAGTTTCAAACGATCACTGTGAGTGGCAAATATATACAACACCGAAATCTATGCATTGCATCCTTTATCAGTCACATATCGTAATTCGTTGCCTTTCAAAATGGCAAGTTTTTACTCCTGCTTCATCTGAAAATATGTCATGGCTATTTGGAGTGAATACAAAGAAGTGTATGCGGTTTGGTGCTGGGAACGTAAAATGCTATGTTAAGTTATATTGCTTGTCGTAAATTAATCCTAATCGTATAATATTCGTTCAATGACCTTGCGCGTTTTGTTGCGTAATGGGATCATCAAATTTACTTAGAAATGCGTACATCCAGAATGTTAGTAATTTACAGTTATTGTGACTAGAGTGGCGAACACATTGTGGAGCGTGAGACACCATGACACGGACAGGATTCCATTGCATATTTACGGTTTTCATTGGACGCACGTTCACTAACTCTCTTTGTTTATGCTAACAACTTTTTGATACTAATTATTGTACTTACTTGTCATATAATCTCCATTTATGAAACGCATTTTTGTTTTAACTCTGAATAACAATAATATATATGTAACCATATAGTAGTCAGCTCAAAAGGAAACTGAATATAAATGATTTAAAGCTCACTGGTTACATTTGTGTGAATCTTTGGCTGACTTGTATGTATGCCAATGTTTGGCGTTCTTCAATTCCTCATAGATAAATTAGAGCTATCTTTACATAGCTGATGCTGGAAATCAATAAGTTATGATTGTGGGTTGTGACTACACATATTTTTATTGAGTCATACAAGTAACTACGCAAGAGGCAGTCGTTTATCCGCTTAACCATTGTATCACAATATTTAAGTGTAATATACAAAACAACATTGTGCAGATAGCGTTTTTGTAAACCTACTGAAACACCTGTCTAATTTTGCCGAACATGCATGAACAACCGAACTAATTCAATCAATAAATCAACAACAGTAGTACATCAGCTATTTACACTGATGCTTCGCTGCCATACAACCATAAAATCCTACGAAATAAAGGATAATAAGTTAAAAAGAAAGTGGACTTACTGACTACCTTAATGCGCTAAGGAAACTTTCAGGGTCAATGCGCCTACACCATTGGATAGACAACATACCGTCACAAACAGTTGGCTGTCGTGCAATTGCAACGCATCATCTACGCGACAGATTACTTGCGGCTTTCAGTGTCCCGTGTCATATTCAGCCATTACCCCGCCGATAACTCTGCGTCAAACAAACTTTAAACAGGCAGTCCGAACGGGAGAGCAGCAGACGCGCCACTGGTGTCGGTTGCGCAACATATCCTGTTAGTTCTCGATCCAAACGAAAGGCGAGTCACATGGACTCCAGCCCGATGCGAGAAGGGTCAAAGCTACCCAGATTTTTTGTCGTGGACTTCATTTACGGCTGCCAACTCAACTTCTGTCCACCTGGAGCCTCGCGCCCCCCTAAACCTGGCAGACTAAACAAGGCCCTTATTTGTAAGCCGTGACCAGGCATACGTAACATGTGCCGAAGTCATCGCAACTTATTCAGTGTTATCTCTTGTTCTAGGGAGGTAGCATGATAATCACTACCTATTTTTCGCCTACGCACACTAATACTAATTACTTCCTTTCTAACTTACCAGAATAAGGAATGTATAAAAATCAATTCAATGAGTTGTCAGCTTTGCGTCTATAAACATGTGCTTCCACCGTAAATTACTGACCAAATACCAGTTACCTTCTCGTATGTGAAATCAATCAATCTTACTTATTTAGCAATTAATCTCTTTTCTGTCGTTGCGTCAATGTACAATCAGCAGGATGGAGACTTTGAGCTACTTTAAGTTAACGCATGTACAAGCTCTTCTTTGAGCGGTAGATAACACCTTAGATGAAATGCATTTGCGAGATACAGTTCAGTAGAATGGGAAAAGTGTTTGGATTTCAGATGATTTGCAGTAGCAAATAGGTCGCTTTCATTTGCTAGGGGCTATAAACAAATATTTAAGGTATTTAGCTATGGACAATGATGTTTAAATTCATGTTTATGGTTAGTATGAATTTGGTATCTTCCCTAAAGGAACGATATAAATATACGTCTACATGACATCATTGGTTGTTCAGCTAACAACAAGCACATAAGTGTTTGATTTAATGGTTCAAACAAGTGCCCGTACCTGACGATCACATTGTCAAACGATGGGTAATTAGCTTTAATAGTTCAATAAGAGAAAATAGCAGAAAGAAAAGAAAATGGTGTTTTCAGTCAGTGAAATTATCGAAACCATTAGGTATTCCTTTTTCAAATGACAACCCATTTAATACAGTAGTTGTACAAAATACGCAAAATATTAGCAGAGTTTCACAAAAAGACATCCATGTTCGTTGCGGCTACATTATAAGCTTGCTAAATCCGCCAATAAGGAACATTACGCTTTCATAAATCAGATCATATGTTGACTACAAATACATTAATACGCACATTCGGGAGCGTTTTGTGCAACCGAATAAGTGCAGTATCACTTTAATATTTCCTTTATAAAGCACAGAAGAAGGGAATGATTGTCGCTGTACAGAAGCTGCTTCTTCAGACAAAAAACTCATTGTAAACGCAGAGTGTAATCTTAAATAAGTAAATCCGATAATACAAGATTTTCTAAACTACCTAAGACTTAACGCGTTCGTGTGGAGCAACGTATTGATGGTGATTTGCTGATCATCTGCCGTTTCATTACCAGAACCCTAGTCTCTAAGGCAACTCTCCGTATATCGCTGTACGCTGACGACAGTACGTTGTTTGCACACAGCGCGGATTAGTTGCAGCACATGACTGGTGCACTAGCTTCGACAGCGGTCACATTCGAACTAACCGTCAACAGACGCAAAACTCTCTGTCTCATGCAGCATTCACCGGAGGTGCAATCTTCAATATTGCCGCGAAGCAGCATTGGTGATAAAGTATTAGAAACCAACTTCCGCTTCGACTGCCTTGGAAGTTTGATGTCGACTGATCCGAAGCTTCACAGTGAGCTTTTCCTCGACGTCTCCGAGAAAGCGTCAGCATTGGGGAAGCTAAAATGCCGAGTGTAGAACTACCATTATTCACAATTGGCACGAATTCCTTGTGTGTTGCCTGTCTTTCTATACTTAGACGAAGCGTGGAAGATGTATCGGCAGAAATTGTGATATCTCGAGGAGTCATATCAATAGTGTTTTCGACGGATTCTGCACACTGGATGGAGCGACAGAGTTAGAGATACAGATGTGTTGCTGAGACACTTGAGGTGCCTCGACATTGTGAGCTGTATGTATCCGATGCACACACCCAAAAACTATTACATGGTCAGCTGAATATTGGGAAGCGGCTGCGGGGAAACCGAAGCTTCATCCCCAGGACATGATCAAAGTGAGCCTTTCACGTTCTAAGCTTGGTTGCAAGTGATGGAAAAGGAGGACGGTTGACTAACGTGCATGGCGCTATCTGATAACCAAGGCAGTTGCCGAAGTGCGGCAGAAATACCTAATGTATACAGAGAAGAAGCAGCAAGTGTGAAAGCGGCAAGCGCCGATGGGTTGGCCTCTACCAACATTGGGCGCCTGGTGCTGTAGCAAATGCAGTCGAGAGTGCCTGCGTCAAGCATGCCTAGTGACAAGTGACCGAGGCCACTCAGGACCAACACCGAAGCGAAGACGGGTCCTGCAGAGAATATAGACAGAACCGTAGCTCAGGAGTTGGAGAAGGCACTATTGCTCGCGGAATAGAAGTAAGATGCTACGCTCTCATCCGATTTACTAATTTAGGTCAATATTGCGGAGTATGTGGTACGTTTGCCTGCGTGGTGAATAATGTATTTCAGAACCACATGTTTTATAAGCTTTCTTTGGTGACTGTGTCTGATGTAAATGTTGCCAAGGTACTTACCTGTCTAACACCTTCCGCCCCTAGTGGCAGTTCCAGGAGACATTTGATCGTTGCTAGAGGGGACGGGGTGCATGATCCCTGTGACCGTGCTGAACTCCAAGTGTGGTTACATACATCAGTGTGGAGCGGAAAACGGTCCAGCCACCGCCTTGTGTGCGATTGATTCCCCAAATACAACGTGCTTGTGCTTGCCTGTGAAAAGTTTGAGCCGACTCAGCTGATGAAAGGGTCTCCATATTCATGCC
>CALYDF020003210.1:0-37114 GCA_944474145.2 Dicrocoelium dendriticum
TTAATCAGTAACCTACAATAAGCGATTTAGCGCTCGATACCTTGACTTTCTTTGCAATGTTACAGGGCATCTCTCTAGCATATATCTACAAAATGTAGAAGCTTAATTTGCGAGTTAAAACTTTAGGCATTTTAAAAGTACTGAGCCTGTGTTCTCATTCATTTACATTTTTGTTAGTTTGATCAATGTGGCGCCCTGTGTGGTAGTATTAATTAATAGAAAGTGGTCAGTAAATGGATTCTCACAAATATATTTAACTATGATACCAAATGGCAAATGTTATATAACTGTTAAGGTAACAAGCGTTACATGCTTGTAAAATAAACGATAATTTTTTTCTGTCGACCGTTAGCACTGGCATATATAATGAGTACATTCAGGTTCTGATTCAAATAAACACAAGATAAATTACTGCTATATTATTTAGGAAGCGCATTATAAATGTGCAGTCACTAGATAATGAACCAGAGCTTGATCGGTTAGCATTTAATGATATTAGGTTATTGAGTATTAATTTCGAAAGATGCAAACGTAAATCTTTACTGATATTCTGGCAGTCATTCGCACTTAATGGAGCTTACTTTCTACTTAATCGTTCACTGTTTTCATTATCTTCTCAGCGTTTGCGAACATGCACGTTATTTGCAGCATGACCTAGCGCACCTCCAATTAGGAAGATGTTCCAACTCCATCTTTATTAGATCGCATCCGTTTAGTTAACCCCAAAATTTTGCCGCTGTCTAAGCCAGAACACTGGTCATGTGCTGCAACTCTTCCGCGCTGTGTGCAAACAACGCACAGTCGCCAGCAAACAGCAAGATACGGATAGTTGTCTCACAGACTAGTGTTTTCGCACCGAAACGACGGATGTTTAGCAACCCACCATCAATACGGTGCTCCACACGAACACCGTAAGCACAAGCGGCATCAAAAGCACAAGACAACATTGCATGAAGATATATATTAAACAGGGCAGGAGCTAAGACACAGCCTTGCTTTACACCAGAGACAGCTGCAAAGTCATCCGAGGTCTCTCCACTCAGCTGCACCCTCGCTCGCATACCACTTTGCTGACATTCAATTAAACTTACAAACTTACGCGGGCAACCAAACTTACCCAACATCAGCCACAATGCCTCGCGGTTCACCGTATCAAATGCTTTGGTGAAATCAACAAAAAGCGAGTACAATGGCTGGTGTCGTTATCTGCACTTCTAATGCAACTGACGAGCCGCAAACTCCTTATCAATAGTGCTGCGACTCGAACGGAATCCACGCTGCTCTTCCGCCACTTTAGGTTCCACAACCTGACTGACGAGGCGGTTGAGCAGGATTCGGGCAATCACTTTGTCCACACAAATCAGCAAGTTGATGCCATTATTATAAATTTTTGACATTTGCGTGCGTGACTCGAGGGATGTGCTGTACAGCAATATGCCAAGGGAGGACGAATGTCCAGGCAGAATAGGAAACACTGATTGAAATAAAGCTTCAAACAGTGGTCGGAACCGCGTCAATTGTCACCGTGTGGGACTGGGTGCATGTTATATAAGGCGTGATGATGCCCCACGCATGTAGGTGTCGTAGACCTTCAGAGTCAGACGGAGACTAGAAACACAGAGGTCAGATATATCAAGTGACGTCATCCCGAGTGCGGTAAGATGTTTGGCTGAGGTGGAACATATCATCCCTCAATTATTGATAACGACGGGGTGGTGAACAATATTTGTCGTCTCAGGAAACTGTTCACGTATGTATCGCGATATGGCTGCAGCATTCTTCGCTGATCCGTAATTATCCCGTTTCAATTTATAAGTATAATCCATTCGGTACGCGTCACAGATGGCCACGTCCACAATGGGAACCGTAGAATTTCTAACCGCAAGCAGGTCTGGCTTGATGAAGGAGGTGGCTGTCGGAACCCTCGGCTCCATAACAATGTTAATGCTTCGGCGCCGCAATTGCCCGGCAATCTGTTGGGCAATTTCATTGTGACGTTTACAGCGGACATCATGCGTGATGCAACACGACTGAACAACATGTAACAGAGTCTCTTTTTGTCTGCAGCTCCCGCGGCAGTTGAGAGAAGCCGGGTCATTTGTATATCTGCCTCTGCTCCGTCGCGTTTTGGTAGAAAATCACCCCCGTTGTTGGACACCCCGTGCAACATTGCTTGCTACCTTTGCCCTTGTACAGTGGTAGCAAAAGGGCATCCTTCAGCTCAGGAGGCACCTTCTCCTCAATCAATACACGTTGCACCAAGTGGTGCAGCGCAGTCAACATCGCGGGTCCACCGCGCCAATCGAGCTGTGAGCTTTAACCCATAGACCTGTTGTCTCCCATGGCTAGGTTTTACGGGAAGTGGGCCATCGACCAATTCCTAACCTCTGAAGTGGATGGACTAGGATACTGTCAGGGCGCCCACACCTTACAAGAGAACGACTCGGGTCCTCATGCAGAGCATTCGATTAAATATACACCGAAAGGCAGCGGGTCTAGCACATGGTCAGTTAGCCGACTCATGCGGATTGGTGTCCTGGATCTTAGCAGGGAGAAGGGCGAAACCCATCTCCCACCCAGCGGTCTCCACGTGGAGGCGCCCTTTGACATGATACTATCGCGCGACATTAGCAGCAGCGGATAGACCATCTGACAGGATCTAGCCACCACCAGCCTCAGCGCACCATAGGCTCTCCCGCCTATATCCATATATACAAATGGTTGGATGAAATTAACTTTTGACATAAGACAATGTATCGCAGAATAAACAATGGCTGCCACTTCAATTTAGACATTTCACAATAGCGCGGTATTTGCAAAATAAGCAATATCTCTATTGCGCTTAACCGTATTTGTATGCTCTCAAGCCAGGTTCACTTGCAGCTGTGCATTCCTTTTGTCTTTCTAATAAATATGGGGAAATTTGTGGACAGTCCCATACAATGGCTATGGTACAGATGGTTTAATAAGGACAGCAACTGTGTTTTGTAACGTAATTTGTCACATAATAGCATAACAATACGCTCCGCCTCACATGGTGTTTGGTTTAATGGAATATTTAAAACTGTTTTGCACACTAATGTTATTGCGCACGTTTAATTTGGGTTTACCCTACAAATACAGTAGGATTGTTTCGCACGCTTCATCAGCTCAATCTTATCGCTGAGTTCATACTGTATTTTAGGCGCAAGTAGAATATTGGGTCTATATAACTCCATCGAATTATGAACAAAACAGTAGAAAGCAAATCATGACTTTTTAATACTTTGATCGTTTTTCAATCTTTCATGTTTATCGTTAACAAATTGTTCAACTCGCGGTAGATTGGGACACAGAATTTGAGATATCAGTGAGTAGTGGCTCTTTCACTATAATAATTTTGATTTGCTCATCCAATGATGGTTTGAACTAATGCACTTTGTTCGCTTCCATTAAATGTTTCGGCAATCCGTCCCAGACGTTTACAGGTGAGGAACAAATTGGTCACGTATTCGAACGCGTTACTCAAATCGAGGTAGATCACGTCAACAGATTTCCCCTGGTTCACTGCTTGAAACTTCTAATGGATTATCATGAGCATGTTCGTTATGCATGTGCCACCTGGCATGAAACTGTGCTGCGCAAATGCCAGGAGATCTTTTGACCGAAACAGAATTAACAAACGCTTCAACGCAATCTTTTCTGCAATCTTGGTTGAAATACTTGCAAGAAAATCTAGCCTGTAGTTGTCCACTTTGCATAGGGTCACCGACATTTGGATTCCGCCATAGGACGGATAATTTTCTATCACTTTTCATGTACTTTGGATATAGAGCTTATGAGCATGTCAGTCACGGCAGACAAGACGCTGGCCGATAAGGATTTGATAATCAGGGGTGAAGCCAGTCAGGCACAGGAGGCATGGCGCATTCAACTTGTCGAATAGCTGACGCACATCTTCCACACGTTGAACAGAAGAAAGCGCACACGAAGGAAGTGCACCCGAACATAGTAGACAGAAAAGGCGCACACATATAAAAGCGGGCATGAAGTTTGCGGACACTAAGATTGAGCACATGGAGGATTACGCACAAAGTACATTGCGAAAGCAGAAGATTGCGAAGACGGGAGATTTCGCACAATAAAATTGAGCACAATTTCGCAAACTTTTAACCTGGTCTTATATGACTGCCTTATTCACGTACTTTGCTTAATACTCATCTTAGGAATTCAGGTCCCATAAAACGATTTACTGACATGTTGCTGCTAGTGACTAGGACAAAATATTACTTGTCTTCGGTATAGGAATATACGTCACGCCACAACCGCTAATACACCGTTGCATCCGAGGGGAGGGGAATTTTTGGAGACATCTGCAACACTTGGTCCGATCTTAAAATCATGCTGTATTTTTCCGCTTCACAAATACCTGTTTTGCAGCTTCACAACGACAAGCATCATGTTATAATCCTCCAACCTCGTAGCAGAAACATGTTACTAATGGCTTTCATAATGCCGCAAAAGTTGAACATATTGACTGTGTACAAGTTATTAACAACATTCCACAAGATGTGATATGTCGCAATAATATTACAGCCACACGAATGAAAAACTAGTATCATTTATGCAGATCTACTCCTGTATGATTCTTGACTGACAGTGTCCGTTCTCGGTTCTGATTGTTAATATGTCCTAGGCATGTGGACAACCACAGGTTGCTTGTGCTCAATAATTGATGGACTATGTTTGGCTTGCGCTGCAGAACCCATAGCTTCATCCGCACACACCACATCCAGTGTAAAGCCATAAGACCAGGAGGTAAGTGAATGATAGTCAATATTCATCAACTGAGTCTGCGCACACTTGTACAACATGCACAGCATTCCTGTCAAAGTTGCGAATCAGCTGCGTACTGAACACTGCATGATAGATGGGATAACTAATTGAGCCTAACACAGGAGGTGTGATTCATAAACCACAAGCAAGGACCGGGCATTGCTCACAAACATAAGTTATTCGAAGCCGCAGCGAAATAGCGGGTCACACCTACTCCATGTAAGCAGATTGAGTTTTCACTAGCGTCGTGCAGCCATACAGAGGTTGGTGACCGGGACCGCAGAGTAGGAGGCTGGACAGCGTCAGATGCAATTTGAAAGACAGTTTTTTATCAAGGACGATGCTGTGTAACCGAATTAATCCACCAGTTCTATGTAAATGGTTGGCGCGAGTACTCGATTTGCTAAGTGGACTTTAACTCACAGCGCAGTTTCGAGTTACACTGTCACCTCTGCAGTATTACAGAAATCACAAGTGCAACCTAATATTGACACCCTTGGGGTTTGTATATCTTGCTTTCCACATTATCGAAGAAGTGGTAAAATTTAAGTGCTACAAATAGATAATATGGACAATTGTGACAATGAGAGCAGCTTGAAAATATTTGTTTACTTTTATTGTGCGTATTATTCCGTGTACTCAATCTTCCTTGTGCGCAATCCTCCGTGTTTGCTTTTATGTTTGTGCGCTTGTTACTGTCCGCAATTGTCGTGCGCGGTTCATTTGTGTGCGCTTTAATCAGGTATCACTTCCACACCACAATCCAGACTGTCTAGTTCGGGAGGAGTAGTACTCGCCGAACTAGATATAAATACTTGGTCCTTTGCAAACGCAGAAGGAAAGTGCGATACCAAGTCGGAATCACACACAGTACCGGAGGTTAGCGGCTATCCGTTCGAGTCTTTTACCTCTGGTAGGTTATTGTCGGCCTCAAACGCCGCTTCACCTATGCAGAATTTCTCTGCAGAGCGATTTTCGCTGCATTTGCAGGCTGCTCTTCAAAATGCCAGCGTTTGCTCCTTTTCACACTGTTACAGATATTCGCTACTTTTTATACCTCACAGTCGTCGTCCGAACCAGAGATAATGAAATTGTCTCATATCCTGCGCCACTGCCGAGACAGATTGCCATATTGCTTGTCCATCCAATATAGCTTGACTGAGGAACCTTTCAGACAATTGAGTGGCACAAATTGTTTACAAAATCGATTTACTTTATCCTGTATAACTGAGCACCAAACGTCAGCAGATGCAGATCATAACAGAAACCAATCCGTTTGGCAAGCATCTGATGGATGTAATAGCTGTGTTGGCATGGTATTGCGACATACTGGTGCGAATTGTACAGGGAGCATCCACAGTAAGAAAACTTCCACTGGAACCAGGCGAAGTCTTTCCAAGAACTCGAAGCGTAACAACAAAAATATATTCAGAACAGTGCGGCCAATCCGACCGTAAGAGCAAGGATCCTGAGTTAGGAACCTTGTTAAGCAGTGCTGATTCTCTATGTGTGCACAAGATATGCGCCAGTAAACCTACACGCTTCATTTAGCACAATTAATGGCGGAAATGGATCCAGTTTGTCTTTCGCATTCACTAGGCACTGGCCGTGTCCCTTTTAGTTTTGGCCTACGTCAATCTAGGTGAATTTACGATTGCTGCTACTATTGAAGTCCCTATTTTGACTTTTACATTCCGACGAAATAAAGCAGCCAGAAATTCGTGTCCAAAGGATAAAACCAGACAACAATAAATACATGCTAGAACGTGTCTTTTATTTAGGCAAACTTTAGCAAAGTCAAGCTTATAGTTGCTGGGAAAATCGGGGAGTGGTTGTGTAAAATTTGGTGGCTCAAGCTAAGGCGAACAGTAGCATGCGCCCTTTCCGCCTTCCACTATTAGTGCACTATGGCAAACTGCTGTTGTTCTAAGTAGCGCTTCAATCAGGAAGAGATATAGAGGTAATTCTCTTGTCAGACACTGTTCTACGTAAAGCCCTCACACACGCTTCATACTTTTTCATTTGTACCTTGGAGGAAAACAAAGAAAAAAGCCAATGATTTCCGCAAACAACAGTAGTAAAATAAATAATTGTCAAACATGTCCCAGAGCCCTAGAATTCAAGCAATCTAAAAGCATTTTATCATGAATGAGATGAATAGCAATCCACTCGTGAAGTGACCTTGCTCATAAACATCAGCACCGATTCTTAATGATTGTTTTCGTCAGCCTCAAATATAAACTGTTTGTTCTCGAGTTGAGAGACGTAAAATTCCACTCCAATCCCAAATTGGAAAATGCGATTGAAATGTTACGCAAAATATTCAAATGCTACCAACCTAATTACACATTGAAAACATGGACGCAAGACTGCAAATTTACTAGGCGATACTGAAAATACGGGTCATTTGTGTGACCCAGTCATTTTGCAGCTTAATATCAGTACACGCTCATATTCCCCGTACAGCTGAATAAGGACCATGTTATCAGCCACAAGCTAACACTGAGTAGTATATACTCTTGCCTTAAAAGGCCCAGAGGATTGCATCGACGGTTCAACAAAACACCAATTGCTGACGAATCCTCATGAGTCAGCAAAGATTTTCAACAGAAAGCAGCATCTAAAAATGCGCTTCTAACGTATGCGTTCTTTTGCTGCCTACGTACTCTTGCAAGCGGTGATGTGTGTAAGTTATCTTTGCCTCATTTTCGTCCCGTTTTTAATATTAGATAATATTCATGGTAACGAAAAATTGATAAAATCTGGGATCAGTGTTGCTGCGTCAGCACTGCCCGGCATGATTTTTCTTCGAATATCTGACCCAGCAATATAGGTGGCGTTATCCTGTATTGCCGACCTGAGTTGCATAATTATACTTCTGTTGATCCGGATAAGTAAGTTGTAGATTCTCTTTGGGGCCGTTTACATGTAATAAGAAACTATGAGTGTTTGCTAACAATATTTTACTGCTCATAATTAGCAGTATATTAGTTGTAATTTTTATAAGGTATTCATGCCGTTGGTTCACAAGCTACATAGCACAGCCTTGTCCGGAAAAGCACCAGACGCGGTTCGCCCTATTGGGGCTCGTCAGTAGTGTGCATTCCCTCAGTCCCCTAGTGGGGATCGAACCGCTAGAGGCTGATGTCAACGAGTCAGCAGACTTTCATTGTCTACCAAGTAAATGGATCACCAACTGGTATCGGCTATTATGAGAATCATTGCAGATAAATAGAGTCAATTCTTTCTAGTGAATGCTACAACTTGCTTGCAGTCAAAACCTATGCATGTAAAAGTGAACAAATTAGTGGCTGACTTACATGAGGCATTTGCTAATGTACCGTTTACATAAATTTCCCCATTTCCACGCGTTTTTCAACTTGTCATGTAACATCGGCTTTAGTTCTGGTGTGTAAATATCGGAGCTCATATTCTAAAGAATCACAACAAAAGCACTGCTTGCTGCAGCGGCGTTCCGGTGCTGTCATTTCGTCACAGCTGCTGCGCGTAATGATTTAACAAAAGATAAAGGAAACCCACCACGTTACACATCACGAGATTCTGTCCGATTGCATCAAATAAAACTAGTTGGTGCATCCTAATTAAAAAGTCGACCGATGTAGCATAAAAGTAACAAATCACCCAGTTCACAGCGACATTGGCGAGTGCGTCGGACATGCCTTTCATCAGAATCAAGTGAATTCATTCTTGAAAGGCGGGATTCGAAAATGCAAGGCCTTATATGATTCAGCGAAGCGCGTTCGTAAAGCCTGTTTGAATATGCTGTTCTTGGGGTGCCTGCACAACCAAACATTCCACTGGGTCAAGTTGGTCCGTAAAAACAGACTTAAAAGGACTTAGTGACGGTACAAAATACTGAAAACAAGATGCTTTACAGACATGTCAACAAGTTTCGCTGAAAGCAGCAAATGCACGGTTAACGGTGATACTGATCCTAGACTGCAGATTTGCTGTTAACCCGAGCAAGTTTGACGGAAGTAGTCACTGCCAGAGTAGAAGTAGATGCTGGCAGTTTGGTCTCTTACAATAGCCTTTGCTTGCATGTTTGACTGCCTTATGTTATACTGTTTCGTATTTGTGGAATTGGCGACCCTGTTGAGGTTTACATGAGGGACTTCTCATGAGTCGGTCGGTGGCAGAAATTGGGGCATGCCTGGCTTGCACTCACTAAGTCACCGTTTCGAATCTGCATAGCGGAGGTCGTTCCCGCGGGATATTCAACCCACGCACGCATAGTGGTGGTCGCATAACAGCGAAGCGTCGGTAGAGTGTGCCGATGTACCATTGATGACTATTATTATATATCGGCTAAATTAAATAGTTCTAAGTTCGTCTTCGACCAAATAAAGTCCATTTTAATCTACGCTAAGAATCGGTTATTTACCACTTCAACCCCTAGCATTTATCAACGAACTTGTTAGCATCTACATGGCGAATACCATAGAATTTGCAAACGATTCACAGATCCAAATTGATATTTAGGCTATGGTCGATCATCTGAGACCGAGTCCAGTACAACGTAGCTTAGTACAAATTGCATACATACGCCATCAGCTTAGCCATTAATATCTAATCGCAGGTCAACAGTTCCAACCTGCTTCCTCGAAAATCGATCTCGTAATACATGTTCAGCACAACAGTGGCTGCTTAGAATAGACCGAAAGTCATCGGTGTTAGCTAAGCAGCAGTTTGATCCCTCACGAAATGCCTTCGGAAATTTTGAATCATATTCCTGCAACTGCTGATTGCATACTTACGGCCACATGCGGTTTACCTGATGCAATGCTAGTATCCATGTGACAGTGGATTTTAGTACATTTGGATCCCCGCAACCTAGAGCCACCATACTCATTATGGCCTTGCTTTGCTTGTCCTAACGAAACACATCCAAAGCTTGGGATTTTAAGGCGGCAGCCATCAGCGTAAGGAACGAGCCTTCATGTAGTCTTGGCCTATAAATAACGAACTAAACCCACGCATGTAGCGTTTAGATGCACCAAAGCCAAAATAGATATTGAGGGCATGCCAATTAAAAAAGTGCGACACACTGCTGTTGATTAAATTGTCACACAAAATGTATTATACCAGAGATGTCTGAACTTGGAACGTTATTCCAACTCATAAATGTTGACCATAAATAAATACGTGTCATAAAACATCATGACTAACTTTTCCCAGTTACGTTAAATAATATATATTTCGCTTCAATCATAGGACTTAATGGCGTGAACCAAACTGGCTCAGAATGCATCTGTTTACCTTTAAGATGAGGAAACATGCATCAGTGTTTATGTAAACACCAGAAAAAAGGAAATTAAAATATTTTAAAAGATACACCCAAGTTTTACGCCCAGCCTTATTAACATCACTTCGGGAGTACGGAACTAGTTAAGCATTGGCTTTTTAATCGTTACACATCAGCTTTTAGTTTGTATCTTCTGGGTAGAAATTAAGACGGATGGGAATGACGGATCAATGCAAGCTATATAAGGATAATCTTTCTGATAAATTAATTATGCCTAAATATTTAAAACAGCAATAAAAGCAAATTTATAAACCTAGACGTATTGATGTTAGGAAAAGAATAGTACATTAACTACTCCTAAATAGTTACTATACACACCAGATATCAGGCATGGTACACCGAGAAATTCGGAAAACATATTTATTGACAATCACTGAATTACGGTTTATTTAACCAAATGATGCAAATAGTTCCGTTGTTTCCGTTTTTATGAACATTTTTTAATTTACTTTGCATATTTTTTGCTCTCCGTCACCATTGTGTCCCAGGCGTATAGAAAAGTTAGTGTGCTGCTGAGTGCAACATTTGTAATATTCTGGTGTGCGTTATTTCATTAAATGTATGTTCCGTGTCCGCAATCTACAACCATCTAAAACTATTTAGAACACCAAATGCAATATTAAAGTGAGTGCCACAAAATGTTTGCCTTTTGACTCTTTGGTAGAAGAAATATCTAAACTCCTTCTGTTTGTATTTCTTTTTGTCACAGCATAAAATAACAATTCCTTCTAAGTGACTGTATGCTACACCTATAAGCTTAATCGTATTATAGCAGCGACAGTAATATGCGTTAACATGTGAATTCTCCGTGCCTACCGCATACCGTAATGTTGTACAACATCCTTACAATGCATTACAATTCTCTACTATTCCGTGAGTATGCGCATGAATTACTGCCTAAAACTGCTTTCGGTAGATTGCCGATCTTAATTTGTCTCATGGATTCCCTAGATAATTGGATTATGTATCCTCGGAGTGTTTTACTCTCAACTATTCAGGTCACGTAACTTCATTCTCATTGTAAATATCAACCTACCTGCAGGCCACTGGTGGGTCAATTACCACATTTTCTCCTGATTCAAGTAATTACTTTATCACCAAAATGTGTGCTTCGTCTGATTCCTTTATCTGGATTGCAAAATAACAGGATGAGTCTAGCAGCCTATTCGAATATTTCTTGTATTATAAGGTAAACTAATCCTTAACATTTACAGGAAATGCTTTTGCAGAAACGTAAGAAATGGGATTGTTGTAGAAGGCGAAATGTAATAAGGTTAAAATTAGTCTAGTTCTGCAAGGCCTATATACTAAGCAAATTAAATGCATCCATGTATATCAATAAACAAGTGTTTTCTAACTTAGTTTCAATCAGTCCCTTATTAAAAAAGATGGAAACAAACAAGCTAAAAACAGGAAAATTGTTAACGATACCATTAGATTGGCAAAACATAACTCTCTTAATCCTATCCATTAAAGAACTATGTATGCCAACTATATAAAAGTCACATTTTGAGTAGCTTTCGTAATAAAAGGCAGACTATAGCAACAATTGATTAAGCTTAATTTTGCAAATACATGAAAAATATTTTTGTTTATATGAAAAGCATATTTAGCTAGAGTATCTGAAGCGATGCGCAGCAACATATATTGTGCTCTTCCTTTATACCACAATGTTCAATTAACGTACACCTTAGATTTTCCTAATCATTTGTGTATAAGAAAACTGCCATAATACGCAGTAATGCTTACGTGAATATCACAAACACAAAAGTACACAATAAGGAATTCAAACGGACATTTAATTATATATGCCTGAAGCATCATTATTTAAAGGAAGACACTGAATAATTGCAATGCTATTTTCAAACATTTGACAAGCAATTTTACCAACTTCATATTACATGGGCTACGGTTAGCAATTAAACCTAATGGTCAATACACATATACAATATTTTTAATTTGAAGAAGCAGATAACCTGGCATAAATCTGTGACTTAATCTTTTTCATAAACCATTTAATTTAATAATATGTTCAATAAATTTTTGTGAAATATTTACATATCCTTGACGTTTGTCCCTAATTAGCCTATATGTAAAGAGACAGTCAGTAAAATATGCTTGATGCTTTAGGTAACTTTGTAATCCGAAATAGCTTCGTTTATAAATGGTTTAATATTTCAATAACATATATCTTTCCGGCTTGTTTCACATCTCCCTGCGTAGAGGTTTCCGAATTCGCTTCTTACTGACTGCTGTATGTATGCGTCCTTGTTGTTTATAATAATGGTGTAGGTTACACCATCAGAGGGCGTACAACCTTAGATCACTGAAATATGTTGGGGCCCAGAACAAAAGCTTCTTACAGATTTTGTTTTAAATGTATAAGTTGCACTAAATTACCTTTGGCAGGCCGGAACGTCGTGGAGCTGAATGCGGTATATGACTTATTCTGGAGCATTCATGATGCTAGTCAATTTGAAAGGTCACGATGCAAATGCTGTTATGGAATATTTAACTACTAGTACATATATCAAATGTTCACTTTGAGATTTATGTCGCTTTGGAATGTCCATGTCATGAGAGCGCATACATACACGTGAATCTTCTGAATGCGATATGTGTGGCATGTTACCAATGTGCACGTTTTCCTTCTCATGCAGGAGACTTGATCATGTGCTTCTGTCAAACCCACAATTATACCTCCTGTTTGTATCAAGAAGTCGGTTTGCTTTATTAATCTGCCAAGGAGGTGACACTTGGTTGATATGCTTGTTTAACATTAGCCGCTTGATTTAGCAGAAAACGTTTAGTTGAGAAATGAGAAACCAGATTCAAATGGGCTACACCAAACAATTCGCAACTAATGTAGCCTTCCCGTAGCCTTAAAAATCTCAAGACTGTATTATAATCCAAGATCCAGGGTTCCAGCCTTAATATCGACCGCCCGATTCTCTCAGTACCATTAGCCTAAGTGCGTCCGGTGCTGGTTCCCCACCACCAAAGCGTCGGTAGTGCATACCGAGGTAATGCTGAACACTGTTTCTTCTTCTTATCAATTTACTTTGTTTCGGGGAGAAGAGGCAGATAATTTAGTTGTGATGTGTATGGCATCCGAAAGAAAATGTTTGTAATTCTTTTATTGTGCTTGACAGTATTTTGTCAGTTGCATTGGCTAAACTTACACAGCTGTAAATCAGTTAAATTTGCTTTTCCTAGAGAAACTGATATAAAGTTGGATATAGTAAACTAAGATTTTTGGGTCCTTAAACCACTATTCTTATAGAGCTGTTGTGTAGATTCATCGCTCATTGCTCTTGGTTAGCCCTACAAATACCGCAGTTGAGGAAGGGACAATATTTAGTAATATATTACCTGAGTAAGCGTTCATATACATTTAGAGTCATTACAGTATATTTGTGTTTCATAAAATAGTGCATTTGGTTTTAGACAATATTTAATTTGATAAAAAACGTATATTTCTTCACATGTATCTATTTAGCACTGACAGTAGAGGCACATAGGTTTTACGTCTGTAAGCTGACAAAGACACTTGCAAGCAACACCCGCATTACAAGCGATGCGCAGTCGAAATTGATTAAGAAACTGAAAATCATTCAACAATCCCGCTCAATAAGTAAAATCAGTGAACAAACGTTTCGGACATAAGAATTGTTTCAGGTTGCATATCCTAAGAAAGGGTCTACATATGGACTTCTTTCACTCTGGATTTAGTTAATGATGGAAATTGAATACCAAGGCAAACTGCAGCTAAATGTTTTCATATGTTTACGAGTTGGTAATGAAAATCAAAATACTAGGGTTTAACTTTCCCCTTGAACTTTGCACGATTTCTACGGGCATTATCTCTTAAAACAGATATACGCTCTCCGCTTACTATTTAGCACTTTAGATAACAATAACTGGTTATAATAACTCAGGAATAAACGTTCGACAGTGCACATTTCAAACAACAAGGAATTTTGGCTTTTATATCAGGTTGAATACATTAAGTTGAGACACTCTACGTATAATGGAATGTTTATGCTTACCATCCTATTTGATAGCTATTAAAAAACCCGTGAATATAATATTATTCTTTTCATGGATTAACTCAATTTATAATGTGTTATTCTGTTTATGTTATGGGGCTGGAGAAAGGGCGGTTAATTATTTTTCGGATACACTTCCGTGCTATTGAAGAGTTAGCGACGTGTAATCATTAAGGACTAGCCTAAGATGAATTTATCATTGCTCACCAGTGGAATAGCCAGTCTGTATCCCAGCGAAGAAACAATGCTACATATGCGCCCAGGAAGACATCCTCCTGCTTGTCGATAATGCGCACAATTTGGATAGCTCGGTAGAAATCTTAAACTTATGTCAGACTAAAACTGATTTCACGATAGCAAGCCAGTCAGGGAAAAGTCATCTGTTTAGTGTTGCTTTAGAAACACCAGCTGGCTAGCTACTAAATTGCTTTTCCATACACCGAGTTGAACATTTTAGTACTAAGCGCAACACATTGCTGGGAATTTAAATATAAGCTATATTGTCTTATGTTTAATTTTCGATAATTTGCCGAATTTGCTCAGCCGAATAAAACAGTGGCGAATTACCCTATATGGTATCAGCAGTACATTGTAACTGGTACCATGATACATATATTGCCAGGCAGGCGCTCCAGAGTACCTGACAGAACAAACGGCCCTATGTTCCAAAGAATGTTCTCATGCATTGGAGTTCAAACTGGAAAATCAACTAAAGATTTCCGCTACAGACTGTGGTAATCCTTGAAAATATTCTAAAACCCTGTTGCTGGTGAAACAACCATTGACCGAGGTAATCCAATGTTGACCATCTCTTTGTACACCATGGTTATTAAGGCCAAATATCCTGTGATCGCAAGGGCCAAGTCACATACATAGATTGGGAAAGACTTCAACCTGGCCTTCTAAGCATGGCTTATTCGCTCAGAGGTAACATACTTCTGATGCCAAGGAAGTCACAGATTTAAGAAGAATGCCTCGGTCAGTTGAATTTTTCACATTCTTGAATCCGAAGTACCCAAATACTGTCGAACTTCCCTATACTTCGGTACACTTCCTGAAGACGTAAAATTTTAAGAAAAAGCAGGCTGAACGAAAAGTGTGGAAATCTTTCCAAATTTACTAAAGCTTTCAGAAAAGTTGGGAAAGGAAACCAAGAATTCTAATTTCATCATAATTTATTTTGAGTTCATTAGCGGAATCTATTTCCACGAATTGTATCTGCAACGTTTCTTCTGACCAGGCGACAGCAAATATGAGTGGTGCTGAGAGTAATAAACTGCACTTCTGAAATTATTTTGTTAATAAATCCAGGTGACTATTACTTAGCAAATCTAAGCACAAACTCATTATTCACAGTGCCCTACAGCTCTTCGCATCAAATGAAATGAACTATATTTGCATTGGACGCTTATGACTTCCGCATGATAATTTTTAACGAAACACCAATTATTAGCATATATTTAGGGGATGAGATTATTTCACCATGCAATCTCAGGTTAATACTAGTAAGTGTGCAGTGATGACCACAGCAAACGCCAGTTCCCCGGATGCAGCGTTCAATTTTTGTGTCATTTCTGAAAACGCTATTACCCATTGTATCAAAAATTAAAACCTCAACATAGAACTTGCAATCCATCAGAAGTTTGTTTAAGATAAAACAGGTTTATTATGATTGTATTTAGCTTCCTACCATTTGTTGAAGTGCAGGTGATTGAGAGCACAGTCTAGATATATTTCACTGTCCCTACTAACAAACTGAGCATTTGATCCTGTTTTAAAAGCTTCGACTACAAATTATGCTGACTAATAAAGCAGAAGGCATGTGCATAAAATTGAGCTGGGTGCGATGTTACATTTTTATATGCAGTATGGAAACACGACCAGTATATCTACTAACTCTATTAACAGAAAATTAAGCATTATAAAATATAATTTATTCAACTCCAACTCATATTATGGTAGAAACTGCTCGACTTTATGAAGGATATCCTGAGTTGTAGTAATAACATGTATGGAAATAATTTCAATAGGTTCATCAAAAGACTAACTTCATTGTCGCACTTCTTGCTCAAAATTGCAAGCTAAGCTATTCCAGTGATGGAAATGGTCTCATTAATTACAATGAAAATATTGTTGAAATCCGGTTGATGTGGAGTTCATCTGTTGTAAAATGGCTATGGAGATTTCATTAATCAGTTAAAGCACCGTGTTCTTTATTGAAATATATTTGAATTAGTGGGCTTTATGTGTACATAAATTTTACGAGGAATTGCTTCACAAACTCCTTATCACAAGAACATTTTTACTCATGGCCTTCATTTGGTGGCGTTCATAGCTTACAGTAAAGAAAATCACGTTCTCCTCCTCAATCGTAAAACAGATAGGTCGCTGTCTCATTTTACTGTCCAATGCTTCGATTTCGTACACGCGCATCGCGTCTTCATATGTCAATAGATCAATATTTCATTTCATGCTTTTTAAGTTGTACTCCCTTGCCGTGGTGATGCTTCGTCGCAAATCATGCAATGCATCTTCTATTTACCACTGTGAATAAATACTGCAATGCCCTTTTTTGGAACCATCGATCTTTGTTCACTCTCATTTTCCTCTTAGCTGGAATGACACTGGACATCATAAATATTCCGTGGAATCTGCGCCCTGTTCACTAATTTGTTAGGACACCACTCCACTCCCTTTCTGATATTCAGGAGCAAAATTTGAACGAGGGGACGGAGGTGATATCCGTTCGCATGTTGACAATCAGCCGCATTTTGTAACACACATAAGCATCACACGTCGAGCAGTGTGTGTGCAGTCGACAAGCAATGCTCATGACATACTAAACATTGCAATCCGTCAATTCCATGGAGATAGATATGGTCAGAACATACTTACTGCACCGATGTGGATTAATAAGTTGTATCTATTTTGGACAGTGTTATCTCGTTTTTCTTGCACCTGTAGTAATTTTTTTAAGATCGTTTAAGGTAATTAAACTATTGGTTAAAAAAGCTTGCTAACTAAAGAGATGGATGATGTTATTCTGTGAGCAACGGAGTTTTGTCCAGATACTTGTATACAAAACTTAAATTTTTGACTCTAAAATACAAATATACGTTATTCTTCATGCGGCCCACAGGCGCCCCGCGGACCGCGTGTTTTACATGCTCGGTTTATCCAGCCCCGTCCTGCTAGGAAGAATGCTTGTTGTTCGCTTATTTAGGTTTTCTGTTCAGCTTTAAGGCGGCAAACTATATTTGAGGCGATTAATTTTTGTGCACCTTTATGGTAATACTTCAGAGGCTAGCAGATTCGTTGTGATTAAACCTACACATATCGCTCCGCAAATTGATATACTCCAGTTACCTTGGATGGCGTCTTCTTCTTCCAACAAGGAGGACAGTGACTTTGCGATAAACACACTGTGTTTATTACATAATTTTAGTGAAAATGAATGCGGACCAGCAGTTAGATACGATACAAGCTTGCGGGCACCTTTCAGACCTCAACCTCCTATGTAAACTCTGAAATAACCGCCCGTGATTCATAATGTACGAACTGAGTATGAAGAGCTCTAGGGGCTTTCGGCGAACTCGCTTGCACACAAAGGTCATCCATGCAGCGAGACGAGTGTATCTAATCATTGTGATTCCGGCCACCCTCGCTGTCTGTTTGTCTTGAGAACGCCTGGTTTTCTGGGACCAATATTGCGGATCCGCTACTAGACTACAGATAGCTTCACCCTACTCTAATCAATTTCTTTTCGCGACTGTTCCATCAGGCTTCACTGTCAGCATGCAAGCTCACCATTTTTTCGCGCATAATAGCCAGTGTTACTATGATGTACGCAAAGCTAGCTGACGGTTTTCTTCTCAGTTCCAACAAATTCACGAACCTCGCGGATATCCAGTGACTGTTGCCGTGACTACTAATAATGCCACCTGCAGCGGCACCCGTATTATGCGCGGCGACCGTTGTCACATACCAGTTGATTTCAGTCAGTAAGACGAGGGCGTGAACGTTCTTTATGTTTAGAATCCCAATATTCTTGCATGACCGAGGACTGGGATAACTGTTCGTTTGCCAATCGATGGGGAGCGAGCGGTACGACTGTCGGTAAACTTGTTTGAAAAACTGCAGCATGCCAAGATATGCTCAGGTTCGACACAATTATTCCATAAAGAATGATAATCCAATTTGGAATCACTCTAACTCTAGCCTATGGCAACGCCATCAATTTGGTTCCATCCTTAATGAGTTATGATTGAACGCAAAGCGCTAATTCGGCGCCCGATTTGCCAAAATTGGTGCTACTTTCATAGAGCCTGTGATCCTAAAATAATTGCAACAGCCGTTTGCTGTTGTCCGTCTTTTCGGATTTTAGTCCCTACTTACCGATTAACTGAGCTTCTAAGCATAGCGGACGAATAATTTGTGAATTTTCATCTTCCTGAATAACGATATCTGAAGTAGTGGTAGCTTGCATAGTTCATGGTAGAAGGCGTCCTTGGTATCATCAGTACTGCAGTTACTGGGGCTTAAGTGTAAAATATATGCAAACGGGGCCAGTATTAACAAACTTGCTGCAATTACACACAGAATATGTCACTTTTATTGGGGATGAAAAGTGCGCATTTTATCGGATTATCAGTCATATTCTTACGTGAGCTGAGGTACAAAAAACGCACCTAGAACTAGATAGTAGAAGGAGTGGATTCGTTGACCAAAGGCATTGATTCAAAAGACTGTGTACAAGGCAGCAAAGCGTTGCCATTTCCCTGTTGTGATATTAATGGACGCGATCTCATTTCCAAACCCAAAACTTTAGCAACAGAAAACTGAGTCTAACAAATATCTAATTACTAAACTAGCAGGAGTAACTTTCGATGAGCTAGAAAGCATCTCTGTTTACTTCAATGAGTTGAAGAAGCAGTGAACTATGGCACCAAGTAAAAGTTTAGTCTCGTTTTAATGCAGTGGCTACTATTTCATAGTTCCGTCACATTCCGCACGACATCCATATTGTGGAAACAATCGGCCCTTCTGGAGGTAGTGTTTTAACATACGGCATTTTACTTCTTGGATAAAACCTGTTGCATCTTGAAGCGCGGGGATTCGCTACATTGTTTAAGCAACACACAGCGATGAATAAATCATAGTGGTTCTTATATTAACCCCTCACTACATTACGTCCTATGTGATCAAATTCTGTAAATGTTTGTATTTAGCTGAATGACAAATGATGACGCTTGCAGGGAAGTTGTCAACCACTTTGACATGTTCGCAACAACTCATTAAGGACTAAAATGCATTGCATGAAAACATGAAATTATTCGTAAGTATTAAGACATAAGCCAACGACCTTGGTATATTAATTCCTGAAATTTTATATTAATTCCTTAACATCAAAATGTGTATGGTACATATAAATGAGCTAAGCCATTGTGTTAATTTGGGCCGCAATTAATTAGCAAAATCAACAAAATTTAGTGAAGAAAATTTAGTTTAATAACAATAAAATTTACAGTTGTGTTAACAAGCATAACAAAGGCAACGAGGGATCCACATCTGAAGACCGATTGCTAATAATCTCATACCGCTCAAGTAGCAGCGATTGTTTTCATACACTATTGTGATTATATTTTTCGGAACGCACCGCCATCTTATACTATTCTCCTAGGATCAAATTACTACCAATGTTTTGCAATAAATTCACTGTCATGTATGTGCTGAAGCATCTGGTGTCTTTACTTTGGTCAGATCCATGGTGCCAAGAGCATTTGTAGAAAAGCTTCGAAAGTGGTTGCGATGAGTTTAACTGTGCGGATGATATCCTATTAAAGTGCAACTTCCAATTATTGAACCAGAGGGTGTTTATTAATCTTCCAGATTTACATCGTATGTGATCAAGCGAATTTTTCGGCGATAACGCTACTTCTGGCGATCTCTGATGTCAAAGTGTCTATTTTCGCTGAGGCAACCATGGCGTAAATAGAGAGCATAAATATTGTCTCCCCGGTGGATCCCGTAGTTAGTCTAATTTGTACATGCAATACTAACCTAAGTTTATCTCGCGCACGCTGGATGGAGAATGTGTATGCTGGTGAATGCATCCAATCGTGATTTTTCGAATGCTAACAATCGCCTGGATTGTCGTATTTTACTACACGACTTGTAGATTTATGGATATGGTTATCCAATTCAGGTTAAATTGACAGTTTGGCTGTTTATCGTCAGTTAGGGGCGAGGGTTTGCGGCAACCTATGAGAAACTACCAACCTTAGTGTGCCGTGCCTCACTGGGTAGTTCCAGGGCTCTGCCTGTTTCGAGTTTTTAATATACGATCTGCGCGTTTGTCCTGTTAAAATCTTCACAGATTTGCCAATGGTCTATTGACATGGCATGCTTAAACTACAATGCTTTACGTACACAGCACTGCAGTGATTTGGATAATGCACACACATGTTCCACCGATAATGCACTGTATGCTAACACTGCCAAATGAAATGATCTGGGCATGCCGCTTCAGAGCACTTGGCACTAACATATATGGACACAACGTCTACATCGCACAGATTTTAAGTGCGAGCACGGTGTGCTCGTGCAAGATGACGTTGGCTAACTTATGTAGACAGAACAGGCTTCAAACAATGCAACTAATCTCTATAGTCTTTTCTACAGAGCACACCGGAATTTCGACATCTTTATGTTTCTGCAAATGGTTTCACATTCACGAGCCTGCAGGTGGAATATGTCATTCAATTGTGGCATCCTTGGTGTAGGTGCAGATTCAATGCAATCTAGTGTGCACAACTCAGGGCGGCAAAATCGGCAAAGGGTTTTCCATCTTTCCTGCAAATTAAGCATCAATATGCAAGCAGTGTATAGCATGCAGTAGTGTATTCTGCTGGTCGATATTTTGTTTCTTCATCAGGTCTGAATATAGCCCAAAATAAATGATAATATTTGAAGACTCGGTCAAATACATAAAAGTAAGTTTATGTTATTTGCGCAGTACAGCCAAATATAATGTCGAAGAGACCTTTTCTCACTCTGTGTCACAGCAGTTAACCCGCGTAGCACATGTATTCAGTGACCCCAATATATCACTATTCAAGATATGAATTGACGAGACATGAGTGGTGACATCCGTGTCAGATTTTGTCTGTCGCTACAGCCTCCACGGAGACTGTCACAGAAAGGCTGTGCTTACAGAGGGAACATGGGTGGATTGTGCGTCACCGCTCTCTGCTCTATCCACACACCTTACGTACACAGTAAACCCAAAGGAATAAGACCAGGAATCAAGTGGATAGGAGCCGGGTGCCAACAACGGAGTTGGCCTACATTCCATCCACAAGCGGAACGGAGCATTAATGCTTAAATTGTAACCCTTGCTACTAGACGTGCACAAGGCGGTCCCTGGTCTCTAGCACTCTCCAAGCTAGATGAAACCAAACTTTGAGCCTATCCTGACTAGGAGGACAGTGAACCTCGTCAGCTGAAGCAACGACTAACTTTTCCTGGAGGCCGTGCAACCGAGTAGCAGGGGAATATACAGTTAGAACTCTACTCAACGTACACATCAAACGCATGCACATTAAGATGTCTAGAGACCACCAGTCGCTCGAATTGACAATATCAAATAATTTAATCTCTTATAGCTTATGGATATGTCGACCTAAATGTAACTAAAGTGACTTATAGAATTAATGGGTTAGAAGCAAATCCGCAATTAACCTAAGGTGTTAGAAATAGAGTTCAAAAAGTTCCACAAAGGAGACAAGTAAACGTAAATTACCACATATAGTATAAGCAACGTGTACGAGTACGCTGAAGATTAATCAAGTAGACATTAAAATTTGTTAACAGAGCAAGCATTAATACAGTATATGAAACCAATGCCTCGAAATAAATTAACACAACACGCAAGCACGCGGTTACTAAATTGACTGCAAGAGCATGTAGCCTACTTAACAAAGCTGCGCGGTTCTGCTTATATTCTTATTAGGACTAGTTTTCGTTTTCATGCTGGCCCCAAGTGGGCTCGATTGGCCTTGCACATGGTTCACTAGGCATGCCTGACCCAAGCAATCGCAACTACGTGTGCTACAGCACCATCCGCTCGACGTCGATGGAGAAGACATGAGGAAACACCGATCAGTGTCCGAGGATGTGAAGGCTACCCTAGCATTTACTTAATATGATTCTCGAGGGGCTTGTGTAGACAAATCCATGTTAGTTCGTTAGTGATGCCCCTTCAGATATTAGAAGCATAACACCTGCGAAGAGAAATCTTTTCAGTAATGCAATTCAGGCAAATACAATTACAAGAAAGATTAACGTGACAGGTATGCGAACGCTGTGTATGTGATTGGTTGACTCGATGAAGTCGATTACTAGTCTACTCAATACAGTCAGACATGAGTCGTGCGAACACCCGCGAAGACGCACACATGCACAAAGCATAGATGCATTGGCCGGCTGGTCTAGAGTGCTCACAGTCGTGGTGTGGTCATGGTGTGGTCGTCGTAACGCCGAATGTAGGGCTACGGGGTGATAAAGATGTGTGCCTGGGTGAGCGAGCGGGTGACGAGTGGACGCGGTTCGGAGAGCTGGCTATAGAGTCACCAGAGGCCGATCCGTTTGATTTGTGAGAAGAGCAACTAGCGAGACTATTCTTCTGAAGCTGCAGGCAGGGACAAAATGGGATGCTGAGAACCTGCGTAGTTGGCCTTTCGTTTGCCTCTATCCGCACCTGGGGTGAGGGGTTGCTTTAAGGTGAAAGTGTGTAAAACGACATTTGTGGCGTTAGTGGGGTTAAACGCCGAGGCACTAATGATAAAAGCGTTGATTGATGATCCGGGACTGCAGTGGAGGTGCGAGACAGCAATCCGGTAGCAAGTAAACCATCTGCAGTCAAAAGTTGCCTCCAATTATTATCCAGCCGCCGCTTTTAAATGGGTAGAAAGATGTTTCCAGGCTCAGTTTGACGAAAGAATTAAGTTCGCACAGATCTCACAGGTGTAAGTGAGGACAACGGCTGCCCATGGAAGGTACTTTAGCTAAATATTTGTCGTAGCTGAGGTATCAGAAGTTGGGGGATTCAAGAATGGAGAGGCTGGGATGGGAGGAAGTTTGGGGAGTATCACGGATACATGCAATTTAGAGGCGGATATAGGTTCCCCATTGGGCCGTAAGTGACGCGGTCGAGATGTCAGGCGTGGCACTGGAGGTGCGACGGGAGCACTCTGGACGTCCTTATTTTAGGCAATGTGTCTGTCTTTTAATGGACGCAATGTTCCGAATGCGATGCTGGGTTTGCATTCTGGGAAGGATTTGTTTCAAGTTTTACCTGTCGAACAGAAGTCCATTGCACATTGTAAAAGTTCTCTATCTTTAGCTTCTGTCCAATAAATGGATGTAATTACAGCCCGAGATGCCGTAATGGCGTCGTAGTCAGTAGGGTGCATCTGATGATACTGAGTTATTAGAGCCCATGCTGATTGAAAGCAACGAGCGAAATTTTGGCATGTAGTTATTTTCTCATCCTGGAGATGGTGGTCATTGGGATGTCATATATGATATCCCCATGAGGAGAAAGACTTGCTTCATGGCAAATTTTACAGGTCTTCGCTGATGGAGATGAAAAAGGCGGGGTAATAAAGTGCTGGTTCCATGCTGGATCGGCGGTGTATAACTTATGCGACATGGATGATTGAATATAAATTTCATAACGTTAATGGCTAACTAATAGGAGCGTCTCTACATAGAGCTCAGGCCAAGTAAGAAAATACAGATAAGATTAGGCTAAGAAAAGTGCGGGGAGTTGTAAAGTTTAGAGAGCAAGGTGAGAGCAATACCAAAGAAAAAACAACAGACAACTACAGCGGCATAAGCAAGCAAACGGAATCAGCTAATGCACAATTGCGACTATAGATAATAGCGAAGTTGAAAGAGATAAGCATAGTTTTAACTCTGCATATACACCTAAAACCAAAACTACCCGTAGTGTAAAAACAAGAAAATGGGCAAACTTTCTATATTATCATACACTCCATCTGGAGCTGTCAGTAGCCTGTTAGTATACCATCGGTAGCTCGCTAGCGCCGTTCAATACACGTAGTACGAGCGATACGCTGACCAAACTTGACCGACAGTAAACTGTCAGCTGTCAGGGCACGTGGTTTTGTATCAGTGCGACTACGGAGCTATGGATCCTACCTAAACGGTGGTCTATTTGCAGCTAAATAAGTTAAGCCTAATTTCTAAGTAAAGACACATATATTCCAAAAGGAAAGGTTGTCAAATATAAAACAAAAATTGGTAAGCGAAAAGGAAATATGCCCGTGTAAGTAACATTCCAGCTGTAAACATGAGAACAGATACTCCCTATAGTAGAAACCTATAATTGGAGGCTCAGCCGGAGTAAACACACACAGGTGAAATTACGGTAATACTCTCTTAAAGTAATGAATAAAAGCAGCAACCGAAAGACCACAAATACTACATCGACGGAAGAAAATAAAGGATAAAAGTGTCCTTAGCTATATGGAAACGCCCATTAGACATACTCACGATTTAGGATGGAGGGTTGTAAAAGATTTGCAGAGTTTGAACAAAAAGCGTTAAATATACTTCCAAAATTTTTTCTAGCAAGATATGCTGCATAAAAAGCGGAAGTAAACGGTACAGAATAATCCGTGAATCATTGTCACCTCGTAGAAAAGGTAACAATAAAATCAGATCTCCGATTTCGCGTCCGCTTAACGGCAAGTAATTCCAGTCACATGGTTTACATTGTTTGTCAATGTACAGTGGTAGTACAGGCGCATCCCTCACCTCAGGAGGCACGTCATCCTCAAAACACATGCGTTGCACCAAATGTTGAATTGCATTAACGGAAACAGTTCCGCCGCATTTCAAATGGTCATGCGGAATCACGTCGGCACCGAACACTTGCTGTGACACATATCAGCAAGTGTTCTCTGCGACTAAACCAAAACCGGTGTGTTGGCCAGAACAACAATAAAGTCGTGCTGAACCGGACAGCTTTAATTCGGCCAATGCCGCTCTGGCTACTTGCAAAAGAGACGGCTAAAACACTCTAAATATATCAGAGTTAAATCCACATTAAACGTATTACACTTGCACATGAAAATCTATGGCTCAGAGCTTCTAGCGAAAACAACTTAGGTAAACAGACAATCGAACATTTCCCCCGGGAAATGCAGACCGATTGTGATGGACGCACTGTAAATTGCCGCATATTGCGCACCCTGATATATCCTCGAGCAATTCTAACGGCAGTCCGCATATCCAGTCGGATCTTACACGATGCACCGACGCACACAAACACACCTATGTCTACCACAAATTCCGCGATGCTACATGTTGCTCCATACCGAGACACAGACTATCCACATGGGAACGACCGGTGTCCGTTTTGCTGCTTGTGTGCGCTTGATGAGCAAAGGACTTGGCATTAATAATCCCTTTATGCGGTATCATTATCCATAGTTTAAGAGTGCTCACGGTTCATAGATCTAAGCTTTTCATCCTGTGATCCCATACTTGTTGGTCCCAAAGATGATAGAAATTACGATTGCGTTGAAGCCACACGGCTTTCTTCCGCACTCGTACTATCAACCTACCTACTGCACGGGTTAAGCGAAAAGTAGAATCAAAAATCATGTACCTCCAGTTTGTATTCGCTAAGACATATGATAGTCACTTTCAAACTATCTATTTTTACATGTCCCTTTGTGATTAGACCCATCAAGCAAATCTTATCATCTTTGGTAGATTTATTAACGATGATCGGGAAGTTTCAGGAAGTCCAAGAACGACGAAAATATATATATTGCACGCATCTCCCCATGCAGATGCATCTATCCACATAGCTAGATTTAGACTGGCAAATCACCGACATTGATTGACGCGGACGAACCGAAGTATTGCAGAATGCAGGTGGACGCTTTCAACATCTCCTTCCTTGACAACTACATCCGTCTAACCCAGATTCTGTATGTATCATCGATTGCACATGACTTAAAGACCAGATGGGTCTCCGGAAGAATGGTGCCAATGATGAGTTGGGGAGAACTTAATATTATGGGCAGTGCCTGCTTCTTCAGCCGTCAGCGCCACTTCGAAAGCCATGATAATTTGAGGGCATTTGCTACGTAGATTAGAGTTTACATATTAGCGCCGTTGGTTCAGATGTTCCCCAATCCATCTCGGAGCCATAAGTAAGACGTTATTGGGGTTTACCATAAGTCTTTATGGACGAATTAGTTAACTGTCTTTGCGCTATTGCACACGGAGCTTCTTGCTGTTAGCAGAGGCGTCCGTTTGGGTACCATCCATTATAATGATCCGTGTCAATGCGCCTATGCAACCTCGGTGATCCATATTTTGTTCCGACTTCTCTACCTTCGTATATTGCTACCCAAATGACCGAAGTAATTGGTCAGGCAGGTACTTCAACAACTTAGGGAACGACCTAACTCAGCCCATCGCAATTAGTCTAACCGTGCCTGCAGCAGTTGTTCCCAGAATTGAAACTGCGTCACACGCTGAACCATTGCATCCACGCTAATCCGCCGCCGACGGAAACCTGACAACATACGCGTCTATTGTCGCTGTGCGCAAAGTCAAACCTTAGCGAATGGCCACGACGATAAGCGCATCAAACATTGCTAAAAACAGCACGAAAGCTACTGCGACACAGAGAAAGCCGATTATCACACCCCAAGGAAAGAAAGCACACAACTCTTTATAATTGTGAACATAAAAAGGAGCAGAACTCGCTAAAGATAACACGCTTTAATGTGCCTGAGTCGAAAGCAAGCTCAGTCGTGAGCAAGTCATCGTAAGACCTGAAAAAGTTGGGACTAGTATGTCAAGAAATGGAAATGCAACCTAAACCGGCCAAATTGGTTCTCATCGTCCGCCACGATAACGCAACTCTCTATGGGAAAGCAAGATTACCTCAAGTGGCACTTCAGTCTGCAGACAAGGTGGTGGAGACAGTTGTTTGTTAGCTTACCATTTTCCTAATTCGATCTGACCGGAACACATAGTGAACAATGCTGAGGTTCGCCAGTTGGTTGTTGGAAGAAACCCTCTATCGCTTCACTTCATTGTCTGTTGAATTTGAATCGCTAAGGATGGTTAGGTCACGTACTCCGTACAGCAGTTAAACACTTACGTTGGTGACCATTATACGCCGTCGCTGCATTAAGTTGGGCGAAACAGCGTGGTGTTTAGTCGGTGACGTTGCATATGGGTAGGAAGAAATTGACAAAGAAACTTCGACAGGTAGGTTACTGGTCGTCTTACTGAATAAGGACCTAGTGCAAGTATAACCAATGGTTAAAGACCATGTCGGACGTAGCACACTGTCGGCGTCAAAGCTGCCCTGCATTTGTTCTCTTGCGTGTAATTGTTCATACAACAATGTGATTAGCTTCATGCGCCTCATCCTTGCTTCCATTATGCTATTATCTTATTTAAGTCTAACCGCATTTACTTATCATTTTGCAATATTGCCAATCTGGCGACGCGAGAGTGGCAAGTGCATCCACGGCAATTTGAGGCCCGGATCATGGTTTATCAACTGCACTGAACTAAACTGAAACGATCGGGTAAGCTTTCAGTATCCTAGGTTATGTGGGAAAGAGAAATTCCAGATAGACCTTGGCTCAGTTAGCAGGAATGCAAAATACGAAGTAAGAAACTACTTCTCTATCAAGTCGTTATTATTCCTAATGTGAAAGGCCTAGTTGAAAGTGGTGCCTTTTATCCTACAGTGGTACTTTGCTAGCTTGTTTTCAGTCTACCGGCTTGCCCATCATAGCTGTGTTTTAACATTGTTACAAATAATGCGGGCACATGGAAAACTTATTGCTCTGGTGTGCGACAGTTTTGATTTACGTGTACGTTCGTCCGACAACGCGATGTCCAATTTTTACCGAGGTAGACCCCGTACGTAACGGTTACTTCAGTGCTACGGCTAAACATCGGTCAGTACAGATCCCACGGGCATCCGGTTTTCCACGAAACGTTTGACATGAAGCACAGGCCTGTATGTATCAATCGTTCCCATGTGGATAGTCTGTGTCTCGTTATGGAGCAACATGTAGCACCGCGGAATTTGTGGTAGACAGAGGTGTGATTGTGTGCGTCGGTGCATCGTGTAAGATCCGATTGGATATGCGGACTGCCGTTAGAATTGCTCGAGGTTTTCTCATGGTGCGCAATATGCGGCAATTTACAGTGCGTCCATCACAATCGGTCTGCATTTCCCGGGCGAATTTTCGATGGTCTGTGATCCTAATTTTTTTTCGCTAGAAGCTCTGAGCCATAGATTTTCATGTGCAAGTGTAATACGTTTACCGTGGATTTAATACTGATATGTTGAGAGTGTTTTAGCCGTCTCTTTTGCAAGCAGTCAGAGCGGCATTGGCCGAATTAAAGCTGTCCGGTTCAGCACGACTTTAATGTTGTTCTGGCCAACACACCGGTTTTGGTTTAGTCGCAGAGAACTCTTTCTGATCTGTGTTACAGCAAGTGTGTCGGTGCCGACGTGATTCCGCATGACCTTTTGAAATGCGGCGGAACCGCTTCAGTTAATGCGCTTCAACATTTGGTGCAACGCATGTGTTTTGAGGATGACTTGCCTCCTGAGCTGAGGGATGCGCTTGTGCTACCACTGTACATTGACAAACGAAGTAAACCATGTGCCAGGAATTACTTGCCGTATAGCGGACGCGAAATCGGAGATCTGATATTATTGTTGCCTTTTCTACGAAGTCACAATGAAACACGGATTATTCTATACCGTTCACTTCAGCTTTTGCACTATGTTTTACCTGAAAATCTTTTGGAAGTATGCCTAACGTTTATTGTGTAGACTGTGCACATATTTTACAACCCTCTAACCTAAATCGTGGGT
The DNA here is from genome assembly GCA_944474145.2 of Dicrocoelium dendriticum. Classification (NCBI taxonomy): domain Eukaryota; kingdom Metazoa; phylum Platyhelminthes; class Trematoda; order Plagiorchiida; family Dicrocoeliidae; genus Dicrocoelium; species Dicrocoelium dendriticum. The sequence goes on from CALYDF020003210.1 coordinate 29,150, forward strand.
TTTCTAATTGGCGTTCCCGTACAGCTTTTGTGGTCTTTCGTTTGTTGTTTATTATTCATTGCTTTGCAAATGTTTTACCGTAATTTCACCTGTGTATGTTTACTCCGGCTGAGCCTCCATTGATATGTTTCTACCATAGGGTGTATTTGTTCTCATTTTTACAGCTGGAATGTTATTTATCCGTGCATATTTCCCTTTCGTTTGCCCTTTTCCGTTTTATATTTGACAACCTTTCCTTTAGGAATATATGTGTTTTTACTTAGAAATTACGCTTAACTTATTTAGCTGCAAATAAGCCACCGTTTGGGTAGGAATCATAGCTCCGTAGTCGCACCGATACGAAACTACATGGCCCTGACAGCTGACAGTTCACTGTCGGTCAATTTTGGTCAGCGTATCACTCGTACTACGTGTATTGAACTGCGCTAGCGAGCTACCGATGGTATACTAACAGGCTACTGACAGCTCCAGATGGAGTTTATGATAATATAGAAAGTTTGCCAATTTTCCTGTTTTTACACTACGTGTAGTTTTTGTTTTATCTTAAGTGTATATACAGAGTTAGAACTATGCTTATCTCTTTCAACTTCGCTATTATCTATAGTCGCAATTGTGCATTAGCTGACTCCGTTTACTTGCTTATGCCGCTGTAGTTGTCTGTTGTTTTTTCTTTGTTATTGCTCTCACCTTGCTCTCTAAACTTTACAACTCCCCACACTTTTCTTAGCCTAATCTTATCTGTATTTTCTTACTTGGCCTGAGCTCTATGTAGAGACGCTCCTATTAGTCAGCCACTAACGTTATGAAATTTAGATTCAATCATCCATGTCGCATAAGTTATACACCGCCGATCCAGCATGGAACCAGCTCCTTTTTACCCCACCTTTTCATCTCCAACAGCGAAGTCCCAACAAATTTTCTAGACCTGTAAAATTTGCCATGAAGCAAGTCTTTCTCCTCATGGGGATATCATATATGACATCCCAATGACCACCATCTCCAGGATGAGAAAATAACTACATGCCAAAATTTCGCTCGTTGCTTTCAATCAGCATGGGCTCTAATAACTCAGTATCATCAGATGCACCCTACTGACTACGACGCCATGACGGCATCTCGGGCTGTAATTACATCCATTTATTGGACAGAAGCTAAAGATAGAGAACTTTTACAATGTGCAATGGACTTCTGTTCGACAGGTAAAACTTGAAACAAATCCTTCCCAGAATGCAAACCCAGCATCGCATTCGGACCATTGCTGCCACTGAAAGACGGACACAATATCTAAAATAAGGACGTCCAGAATGCTCCCGTCGCACCTCCAATGCCACGCCTGACATCTCAACCGCGTCGCTTACGGCGCAGTGGGGAATCTATATCCTCCTCTGAAATGTATGCGTCTGCGCTACTCCCCAAACTTCCTCCCATCCCAGCCTCTCCATTCTTGAATCCCCCAACTTCTGATACCTCAGCTACGACAAAATTTGGGCTAAAGTACCTTCCACTGGCAGCCTTTGTTCTCCCTTACACCTGTGAGATCTGTGCGAACTTAATTCTTTCGTCAAACTGAGCCTGGAAACATCTTGCTACCCACTTAAAAGCGGCGGCAGGATAATAATTGGAGGCAACTTTTGATTGCAGATGGTTTACTTGCTACCGGATTGCTGTCTCGCACCTCCACTGCAGTCCTGGATCATCAATCAACGCTTTTATCATTAGTGCCTCGGCGTTTAACCCCACTAACGACACAAATGTCGTTTTACACACGTTCACCTTAAAGCAACCCCTCACCCCAGGTGCGGATAGAGGCATACGAAAGGCCAACTACGCAGGCTCTCAGCATCCCCTTTTGTCCCTGCCTGCAGCGTCGGAAGAGTAGACTCGCTGGTTGCTCTTTATACAAATCAATTGGGTCAGCCTCTGTTTACTCTATAGCCAGCTCTCAGAACCGCGTCCATTCGTCACCCGCTCGCTCACCCAGACACACATCTTTATTACCCGTAGCCCTACATTCAGGGTTGCGACGACCACACGTGCTACTTGACCGCCTCCTTCGGTGCCCGCCGTCACCACGACAATAATTTCCTCCTGTTGGAACTGCGTTATAAACATTTACATCTTCGGCCTGCGATCCGGCGACGATCTTTGGAAACTCCTAGCCTTCCACTTGTTCGTTGTGCCCGAGGACGTTTGAATCTTGGAGCGGCTTGTGGTACCATTTAGCTACCCATCTAAATAACCCAAGAGGTCAATTAACACGGGTATTGATAGGAATAATTCTAGTTTCGAATGCCTAACATGCCGCCGTCATTTTTCGACTAAAATGGACTCACAGCGTTGGAAACATCAGCAACTTGTCAGTTACAATGTCGACTGTCTAGCAAGGCTATTGATGCAATCTTACAATTGGTTAGCCATGGATGCCCATACCTACATTTAGCAGCCTCCCGTTTTGCGGCTACTTCTCATTCCTTAAATATCCTGTTGGAAAGATTGCGGCGCCTCTTTCACTTTCGCACCAGGGACAGTATTAAGTAACGCTTGAAATGACTTAGATACTTCTGTCATCAACAGCACATAACGTCTACTTCATGTGCTTCTCCGCAACCACCAATCAGAACTCAATTTCCAATCACTCCTTCACCAGGAACCGTAAGAGCGTCGCCTTCCACAACGGTAACTTTTGGTATATCCCGTTGACCTCAGTCCACTTTAACTACTACATTAACTACAACGCAAAGAACTATCAGTCCATACTCGGAGTGATTCATTTGAATTTATTAAAGAAGTGAAATAATTCAATGCAAAAGACAAATTGTTGCTTACTTTGACGTATAATCTCGTTTCAAAAATGTTCCTTTGCTAAAAGTGGGAAGTTTAGTTGCGAGCACATAGCTGATAAAAACAATGTCACTGAAATGTATGTGCAAAAATTAAAAGAACTAATGATACTCTGTATGCTGAACAAGCAGTTCTTATTCGATGGAAAGTACTATAGACAAATAGATGAAGTTGCAACGTGGTAGCCGTTGAGGCCGCTACTTGCTGATTTCTTCAGCGCAAAACTTGAGCTTAGCCCTATACGGCAACAGATTAATTCGCTTCCTCTTTCGGCGGTATGTGAATGATCCGTTCATCGTGTGTGATTCCAACGTCCATCAGTTATTGGACCATTTTAGCCATGTACATCCATCAGTAAAATTCACTTCCGAGCTGGAGAATTACGGTGAACTTTCGTTTTTGGAAGTTTTGTTGCGACGTCGAACCGATGGCTCACTCGGAAGAAGAATCTTCCGTAAGACAACCTAGGTTGGTCAGTACACGCACTTTCTTAGTTTTTTACCCATTAAGTTCAAGAGAAATCACTTGCGTTGTCTGTATCATCGGGTTGCAAGAAATTACAGTACAGAAACTCTAGAAGCGTAAAGAGAGTTCATTCAAAAGACGCTACAGAGCAACGGGTATCCCGCAAAAATTAGCAAAAAGCATTCTGTTTTTTCTGATCAAATTGACACAATACCGATTGCAAGAAAAATGGATCTTTACGTCGCAGTTCTTTTCAAACGAAATCTTGCTTTCGACTGAATGAATATGCGACTAGCACTGGCGGTGAGCAAAACATTTCCGACCGCTAAAGTTTAGATATTTTCTGAAACTGTTCCGCTCATCACCCAATGCCCCAAAGGTAGAATCCGGCTAGTTCGGAATGTTTCGTTATATATCAATTCACCTGCACCTGTGGTGAAAGGTACCTCGGGCACACGACCAGGCTCCTATCTAAGCGGATAGCAGAGCACTGTCCTGTCTCTTTGCAACATAGTATGGTTAAGAATGTCCGCAGCTCGATCCTCGAACAGCTGTTTAGTACCGGCCATCAGATTCGGACTAATGACGTATTCAATTTAGTCTACACGGCACCGAGGCGCAACCCTAAAGGAATCAGAATGCCCTTGTTGACCACTGTTGAAGTCAATGCAATCAGAATAGTTCAGCCGGATTTGTGCGAGCAGAGAATACTGATACAATCTACACTGCTGCCTTGGCCGTAATGTCGGATTGCCGTCACGACTGTGACCACTCTAGACCAGTCGGCCAATGCATCTATGCTTTGTGCATGTGTGCGTCTTCGCGCGTGATCGCGCGACTCGTCGTCTGACTGTATCGCGTGGACTATTGATCGACTTCATTGAGTCAACCAATCACATAAACAACGTTCGCATACCTGTCACGTTAATCTATCTTGTACTTGTATTTGCCTGAACTGAATTGCCGAAAAGAGTTCTCTTCGCAGGTGTTATGCTTTTAATATCTGAAGGGGCATCACTAATGAACTAACATGGTTTTTTCTACACAAGCCCCCCGAGAATCATATTAAGTAAATCCTAGGGTAACCATCACTTCCTCTGACAATGATCGGTGTTTCCTCATGTCTTCTCCATCGACGTCGAGCGGATGGTGCTGTAGCACACGTAGTCGCGAGTGCCTGAGTCAGGCAGGCCTAGTGAACCATGAGCAAGGCCAATCGGGCCCACTTGGGGCCAGCATGAAAACGACAACTAGTCCTGATAAGAATATAAGCAGAACCGCGCAGCTTTGGTAAGTAGGCTACATGCGCTTTCAGTCCATTTAGTAACCGCGTGCTTGCGTGTTGTGTTAATTTATTTCGAGGAATTGGTTTCATATACTGTATTAATGCTTGCTCTGTTAACAAATTTTAATGTCTACTTGATTAATCTTCAGCGTACTCGTACACGTTGCTTACACGGAATGTGGTAATTTTCGCTTAATTTCTCCTTTGTGAAAATTTTTGAACTCTATTTCTAACACCTTAAATTTATTGCGGATTTGCTTCTAACCCATTAATTCTATAAGTCAATTTAGTTACATTTAGTATGACATATCCATAAGCTATAAGAGATTAAATTATTTGATATTGTCAATTCGAGCGACTGGTGGTCTCTAGACAACTCGGTGTGCATGCGTTTGATGTGTACGTTGAGTAGGGTCCTAACTGTATATTCCCCTGCTACTCGGTTGCACGGCCTCCAGGAAAAGTTAGTCGTTGCTTCAGCTGACCAGGTTCACTGTCAACCTAGTCAGGATAGGCTCAAAGTTTGGTTTCTTCTAGCTTGGAGTGTGCTACAGTGCAGGGACCTTCTTGTGCACGTCTAGTAGCACGAGTTACAATTTAAGCACTAATAATCCGTTCCGCTTTTTAATGTAGTGCACGCAGACACCATTGTTGGCAAATGGCTCCCATCCACTTGATTCCTGGTCTTATTCCTTTGGGTTTACAATGTACATAAGGTGTGTGGATAGAGCAGAGAGCGGTGACGCACAATCCACCCATGTTCCCGCTGTAAGCATAGCCTTTCTGTGACAGTCTCTGTGGAGGCTGTAGCAACAGACAAAATCTGACACGGATGTCACCATTCATGTCTCGTCAATTTGTATCTTGAATAGTGATATATTGGGGTCGCTGAATGCATGTGCTACGCGGGTTAAATGCTGGGACACAGAGTGAGAAAGGTTTCTTCGACATTATATTTGACTGTACTGCGCGAATAACATACACTTACTTTTATGTATTTGACCGAGTCTTCAAATATTATCATTTATTTTGGGCTATATTCATACCGGATGAAAAACAAAATATCGACCAGCAGAAATACCTAATTCCTGCTATACACTGCTTACGTATTGATGCTTTATTTGCAAGAAAGGTGAAAAGCACTATGCCGATTTTGCCGCCCTGAGTTGTGCACACTAGATTGCAATGAATCTGCACCTACACCAAGGTTGCCGCAATTGATTGTCATATTCCACCTGCAGGCTCGTGAATGTGAAACCATTTGCAGAAACATAAAGACGTCAAAACGCCGGTGTGCTCTGTAGAAGAGACTATAGAGATTAGTTGCATTGTTTGAAGCCTGTTCTGTCTACGTAAGTTAACCAAAGTCATCTTGTACGAGCACACCGTGCTAGCACTTACAAGCTGTGCGATGTAGACGTTGTGTCCATATATGTTATTGCCAAGTACTCTGAAGCGGCATGCCCAGATCATTTCATTTGGCGGCGTTAGCATACAGTGCAATATCGGTGGAACATGTGTGTGCATTATCCAAAGCACTGCAGTGCTGTCTAGGTAAAGCATTGTAGTTTTAGCGTACCATGTCAATAGACCATTGGCAAATCTGAAAAGATTTTGACAGGACAAACGTGCAGGGCGTATATTAAAAAACCAAATAGGCAGAGGCCTGGAACCACCCAGTGAAGCGCGCCACACTAACCTTGGTTGTTTCTCAAAGATTGCTGCAAACCCTCGCCCCTAACTGAACGTGATAACCACATCTTGAATTCCACAAGTCGTGTAGTAAAATTCGACAATTCAGGCGGTCGTGAACATTCGAAAAATCACGATTGGATGCACCTACTCCAAAACCAGCATACACATTCTCCATTTAGCATGCGCGAGATAAACTTAGGTTAGTATTGCATGTACAAATTATACTAAATACGGGATCCACCGGGGAGACAATATTTCTGCTCTCTATTTACGCCATGGTTGCCTCAGCGAACATAGACACTATGACATCAGAGATCGCCAGAAGTAGCGTTATCGCCGAAAAATTCGCTTGATCACATACGATGTAAATCTGGAAGATCAATAAACAACCTCTGATTCAATAATTTGAAGTTGCACTTCACTAGGATATAACCTGCACAGTTAAACTCATCGCAACTACTTTCGAAGCTTTCCTGCAAATGCGTTGGGCACCATGGATCTGACCAAAGTAAAGACACTAGATACTTCAGCACATACATGACAGTGAATTTATTGCAAAACATTGGTAGGAGTTTGATCTTAGGAGAATAGTATGAGATGGCGGTGCGTTCCGAAAAATATAATTACAATAGTGTATGAAAAGAATGGCTGCTACTTGAGCGTTATGAGATTATTAGCAATCGGTCTTCAGATGTGGATCGCTCGTTGCCTTTGTTATGCTTGTTAACACAACTGCAAATTTTATTGTTAGTAAATTAAATTTCTTCACTAAATTTTGTTGATTTTGTTAATTAATTGCGGCCCAAATTAACACAATGGCTTAGCTCATTTATATGTACAGTACACATTTAGATGTTAAGGAAATAATATATAATTTCTGGAATTAATATATCAAGGTCATTGGCTTATGTCTTAATACTTACGAAGATTTTCATGCTTTTATGCAATGCACTTTAGTCCTCAATGAGTTGTTACGAACGTGGCAAAGTGGTTGACAAATTCCCTGCAAGCGTCATCATTTGCCATTCAGCTAAAAACAAACATTTACAGAATTTGATCACATAGGACGCAATGTTGTGAGGGGTTAATATAAGAACCACTATGATTTATTCATCGCTGTGTGTTGCTTAAACAATGTAGCGAATCCCCGCGCTTCAAGATGCAACAGGTTTTATTCAAGAAGTAAGTTGCCGTATGTTAAACCAAAACCTCCAGAAGGGCCGATTGTTTCCACAATCTGAATGTCGTGCGGAATGTGACGCAACTATGAAATGGTAGCCACTGCATTAAAACGAGACTAAACTTTTACTTGGTGCCATAGTTCACTGCTTCTTCGACTCATTGAAGTAAACAGGGATGCTTTCTAGCTCATCGAAAGTTACTCCTGCTAGTTTAGTAATTAGATATTTGTTAGACTCAGTTTTCTGTTGCTAAAGTTTTGGGTTTGGAAATGAGATCGCGTCCATTAATATCACAACAGGGAAATGTCAACGCTTTGCTGCCTTGTACACAGTCTTTTGAACCAATGCCTTTGGTCGACGACTCCACACCTTCATCTATCTAGGTATAGGTGCGCTGTTTGTACCTCAGCTCACGTAAGAATATCACTGATAATCCGATAAAATGCGCACTTTTTTTTTTTTTTTTTTTTTTTTTTTTCCCCACTCACAGTCTGTGTG